>JAQQSW010015419.1:0-11892 GCA_028646575.1 Pseudocheirus occidentalis | reverse complement strand
TCTCTCTCTCTCTCTCTCTCTCTCTCTCTCTCTCTCTCTCTCTCTCTCTCTCTCTCTCACTCTCTCTCTCTCTCTCTCTTTCTCTGTTTTTCTCTCTTAATCTCTCCTCCTATCTCACACAAATAGACTCTCTACATATAAACACACCTAAACAAACATACATATATGCATCCACACAAGGTATATGTCATTATATACATATATTCATATATATTTATGTTTGTATGTGTGTATATTTCTAGCAGCATGCGTAAACACACATACCATTTAGATGCATGCATATATACACATACATTGGATGTACACACCTGGAAAATATTCATTCACATATATATGTATATATTCCAAAAAATAGATTCACACATACACAGATATATATGTGTATGTGTGTGTGTCTGTGTGTTTATACGCACACACACCCGCACATGCAATATTTTTTAGCATATAGGGCTTCTCAGGATTGAGTAGATTTAAACAACAGCATTTTATTATTTTAAGCACAGCCAGTGTGGAAACATTCTCAGGGCTCAGTGCTTCCGCTATTGGAACATTTGTTTTTTATTCTGAATATTTCAGCACATCTATTTACCTAGCACTATATTTAGTAGCACAGTCCCAAGATGGCATATATAAAGATTCAATTGCAATTCCCATCTGATGTCCCTTCCCTCTCCTTTTTACCCCCTTTTTTATGTCCACACTCTGAATTCAGCACAAAGTTGGTGTGTTTAATTTAAAAAGAAGTAAAACGCTCCAGGAGACGCCTCAGACCACTGCAAATCACCTACTTTATAGAGACAGTAAAATTGTGTATCGGATTAGAAGTGATGCTGATCTGAAATTTATGATATCTTTTAATGGCATTATAATTTTTTTCCCTGTGCGCTCCATAACTGCGTCGTTTTGATGCACAGTACAGTGAGATGAAATTTGTAAGGGAAGAACATTACCGAGGCAAGCCCAGAGAAGAAGCCTGCGGAATAATGCAACAGCCCCTTGGGGGCTGGGGAAAGCTGTTCCTTCTTTGCACCACGCAGAGACTCCCTCGGTTCCGCCAAGGCCCTACAGAAGCAAAAGCAAGTTATCGATGCAGAATTTGTTGACAAAACTAAGAAATTCAGTGCAAATGCTATTTTAGAAAACTTGGCAAAGGAAGCCAATAAAGTCAGCAAGGGTCTTCATGTTAAGGCCCCAGCAGAAAGAAGGCTGCTCTAATAAGAATCAGGTCATGGACCCAAAGAAAAGCTGAATATACCATACAACAATCTTTCAGTCCTTTTTTTCAAAAAATGTATTTCTACTAGATGTGTTTCTTTTAGCCTATTGAGACAGAAAACCATAGCAGGCAATTAAAGAATAGTAAATAATGGCAAAGATGACCCTAGAAAATGTGGAGATGACCAGAGAAATGCTGCTAAATGAAAAAAAAATGTACATCCAGGGGATTTTAGCAGTTGAGAAGCTTTACTCAGATGACTGATATACTGTGAAAGTGAGAAAGAGAAACAGAGTCAGAGAGACAGAGACAGAGAGAGACAGAGAGAGAAGAGAGAGAAAGAGAGAGAGAGAGAAAAGAAAGATAGAAAAGAGAAAAGAGAGCAAGAGGAAAGAGGGGGGAAGAGAGGGAGAGACTCCTCAATTAACATAAGACTGACTCAGTTAATGTAATTCAATTAACATAATTTAAATTATTAGAGAAAATTTTAGTAAAATTGTTTAGAACCAAAACAACAAGTAAATTTAATGCTCATACTCCAAAAAGGAAGAAAAAATAGATGGAGATTATAAGACTGAGAGCTGGAGAGCATTTAGAGATAATCTAATCCAACCAATTCATTTCACAAAAAGGAAACTGAGACCTAGACAGGTAAAGTGACATCCTCAGGTAAGTAAATAGCAGTCAGGATTTCAACCCAATCTTAATTCCAAATCTCATTGTACTGTATCCAGTTACAAACATAGAAATAAATTCTTTTTTTTTTCTTTTTGGAGGGAAGATAGATGGGTTTTTTTTTAAAGCTAACCCTTGTAATTAACATATAATTGCCTCTTGGAACATTTCCTATAATCTTTTTCGTTTGACTTGAACGTCTTGCTTACATTAAAGCATATCCAACATAAAGGCATTTTGGTGGTAAAAATTAAGATGTATGAATATGGGAAGGTGAGAAATATTCTTTCTTAGGGATCTTTAAGAATAAGGAGATAGACTGATTGTTCTAAGATGATTTAAGAGGAGTCCTCCCTAGGGCCAGGAGGATATACTGAGGTGCTCATTTTTACATAGAATTTGAAGGTACAGAATGGATAGGAAAACATTGATCCATATCCCAACCCTTAAGGTAACCACTTTACCCTGTCCAGTTTTAAAGGTGCTAAAAAGTGCCACTCACTTCTTCTGGTTAAGGTTCTAGTAACCTTCAGTGGTCACTGTTACCTTAGGGACAATCACTTTCTCAGATTACCCAGCCGCTCACTCAGGAAGACCCTGAGGGAATAAAATTTAGGACAAGTAAGTTTTCCTGGAGGAAGGGGAAGGGGAGGACACGTCTTACAGTTGAGGAAACTGAGGCAAGCAGAAACTAAATGATTTTACCAGGGTCACTTCTTAAATGCATGAGTCTAGATTTGAACTACGGGCGCAGCATTCTATCCGCCGTGCCACCTGGCTGCCAAGAAAAAAAAAAGAGGCAAGAAAAGTTGATGGAGGTGGGGGAGAAATGAGTGAGCACCCAGGACAAAGTACTGGGACAATAGAAGCCTGGAGAAGGATGCGTCAGAATAGAATATCTAAATGAAGAAAGGGGGATGGTCTCACCTGAGAGAAAATTATTCTCACTTCATATCTGCTTACTTGCCAAGGGAAGACTGACTTATAGTGAGTGGTTTTTAAGCAAAAGTAATTCACCTTCCAGGCAGTGCTTCATCTGTAACACACACTCTGGAAGTATTCAACATTTTATCACCTTTTATGTTTTGTTTATAGAACCATGGAATCTTAGCATTAAAAGGATCTTAGAGGTCAGCCAGTCCTGACTCTCACCCAGTGTGGGAGGCCTTTCTATGATATGTCCGACCGGTAACAATGTGCCCTCTGCTGAAACACTGCCAGTAATAGTTTGCCCTCTATAATCTGGAACAGCTCTGAAGAGTGGAATTATTCTTTATGTTAAACTGAAACTAGTCCTGATTTTGCTGTTGGTATCCACAGAGGAAAATTCTAGTCCTTCTTTTCTATGAAAGTCCTTCAAGGCAGTATAATGGTAACACTGATGTCCAGCCCATCACCAATTTAACCACCTTCTCTGGGCTCACTCGTCTTTATAAGATTCCTTATTATATGGTTCCAGAACTGAGCATGGTCGTTCAGACGCAGTGTGATCAAAGCAGAAAATAAGTTAGAAATATATTTCCTCAAAAAAAATCTATGATTACATTAGCTGGATATTCCCTCAGTCAATACACAGTGAAATATCTCCAATCCAGTCATAGTTGATTGACTTGTTGAGTGATTGTCTGTCTCTCCCCAACAAAAGCCTTACCTAATAGTCCCAACTGATGGTGGATCTCTCTACATATTCCTAAATTGATCCTCAGGTAACACACAGTCTATTTGTGGGCTAACAATTTTAATGCCTCTGAGAACACATGGCCATCACATCATGACATGACACTAAAGATAGACTTTCATGATGCAAGCATTTTGTTCACCTTAATTTAACATAAGATCACATTAGCTAAATCTCCCCTATCCTAGAATGAAGGTAGCACTTTACCTCTCCTCATTAAATGGCATTTTTGTTTGGTCCTGTGTCCTATCCTGTTGATTCCATCATCTATAGTATAAGCTATCTGTCATCACCTTGTGTTGTCTACAAATTGGGTTGGCAGGCTTCCTATATCCTCATCCATATCTTTGGTCAAACCAAGGGTCAGAGCAAGCTCAAGGTGAGATCTCCATCACAGTCCACTAGGGATCTTTCTCGAGGTTGACATTAATCAATTTATCAATATTTCTTGAATATGGTTATTCAATTAGCTACAAATGGATAAGAGACATGGGGTAGTAAATACAGAATGTTTCATTGGGAGTCAGAAGTTCTAATCCAGTTCTGATATTCAATAGTTTTGTGACTTGGAATAGTCACTTAAAAGTTCAGATACATCATGCACAAAATAGAAATAATGACTGCTTTCTATATTTTTTAAGATTATGGGGATCAATGAGATAATAAATCTCAATGAATAACAAAAAATGAAATATGAAATAGTATTATGTAATGACATACTTATGATAGTAATTTATAATTAAACATTATTAAATGCTTTAAGGTTTTTTAAAGCATTTTACATAGACGATCTCACTATAGACTAATACTCACAACCCTGTGGAATAGGTGCTTATGTGTTTTATCCCCATTTTATAGATAAGAGAAATGAAGCTCAGAGAGTTATGGGGTCTTAATCATTATGGCTCAGATAATATGTCACAATTGAGATTTAAACTCAAGTATATCACATATGTTGAAAGCATGATGTTCACATTAAAAAAAAACTACATGCACATAAGGTACTATTTCTATCATCCAGTCTGTGTTTCTCTAATGTTGACCACAAGGACATCACACAAGATTTTGTCCAATGCTTTCTGACATCAAGAGACATGTTGTGTACATCCTTCCCCTGATTTACACATCGAGTAAACCTTAAAAAAAAGAAAGTTAGGTTTAGTTGGCAATGATCTGTTGTTCACAAAAACATATTGGCTCCTTGTTATCAATGAATTTTCTTCAAAATCCTAAAAAAAAATGTGTATTCCATTCTGGAATTTTTACAAAGTTATTGATCTGTAGTTTCTGAAAAACAATTTTCTCTCTTTTAAAAAAAATGGAGATAACATTTTTATCTTCCATTTTTGGGATCTTTTTCCATCCTTCACAATCTCTCAAAACTATTGAGAGCAACTTTATATTACACCTAAAAACTATTTTAGGTCTCGGGAATGTAATCAGGGACTCTTCATTTCAAATTATTCTAAATGGCTGTTTTCTTCTTTTAAATAGGTGTTTTCTTCCTATCTCCTAATTTATCATGAGTTTCAATTGACTTTCTTCAAACTTAGTGCTCCCAGTTTTCAGTCTGACAATTATTTTCCTCACTCGAAAATGTGGAAACAAAATAAGAGCTAAGTAGTTCTGCCTTTTCTGTCACTTGTTAATATTATACCATCTTGTTCAATTAGTTGGCCTTTCCTTGGTCTTACTTTGAATATATCTTATGATACTCCCTCTTTTTTTCTAATTTTCAGTACTTTTTGTGAATCCCAGTCAGTCTGAGTCTTTTTACTATCTTTCAGGATCTTATAAGTATTCAAGTTCACACCATTCTTTGCGGTGTTCATGTGTGACGTGCCTTTCTTCTACCTCTTTCCTTTAAAATGTAAGCTCATTAGAGAGTCCAGCTATAATAAACTTAGTTTCTTTAGATGTCTCTCCCAGTTTTATTTCACTTGGATTTTTCACGAATGTTTAGAATTTCAGTTTTTGAAATCTCTCATTTCACTTGAGTTAACATTCCTTTTTATAATCTCTAATTATATTATTTACTTTTTCCACAAACTTCATGATTTCTGATTTCCTAGGGTACAAATCTAACTTTCCCAAGTGTTATCTCCCTTCACTTTTCCAGACTCTAAAGATGTTACTATCATTTTCTTCCAGGATTCCTGTCACTTCCCCAGGACCAAAGAACTATTTCTTATTGATAGTTGAAGTCCCAATTGCTACTATGAACTGTCTCCATATGATGATTTTGCAACCTGTTTTGGGAAAGCATCAACCATACCATCCTTCTGATTAGGCAATCTGCATCATACAATTGTAATTATATATGCTATTTTTTGTACTTATAGCTTCACCCTAATGTTCTCCATAAGGATTCCACTCTCAGTTCTGTGGATTTTGTTACATATCAAGCTCTACTAATCTTTTATTTATCATGTTACTCCCCACTACATGCTCTCCCAACCACCATAACTATTATATCTTTTTTCTTTATAACCATTGATTGCCATAACCTGACCCTTTATTGTTGTCTTTACCTAATTACTTAGTAGTATCTCCATAATTCTACTCAAATACATGATACAAATGTTTTCTTACCTAGTACCAGTTTTATAATTTACCTCAGTGTTTATGTTTTTCCTTCACTCTTAGAATTCAGTTTAAAACTCTCCTGTTCATGTCTTTGAGCTTGTGGACAAATATGCTTTTCTCAGTCTTGATGAGATTTATTCTGTTCCATGCCAGTATCCCAAAATACTGAAATTATACACCATGATCTCTTTGTAGATTTTATAAGGCCTAGGGCAGAGGTTCTCAACCTGTGGGTTATGTTCAATTTAAATACATCCTGCATATCAGATATTTACTTTACAATTCATAACTAGCAAAATTACAATTATGAAACAACAATGAAAATAATTTTATGGTTGGGAGTCACCACAACATGAGGAACCTTAATACTTATTTTATCACTCTGATGGTATAGAATTTCTTCTCTTCTGACATAGAGTCTGATGGAATAGAGGGGAATCACGTTCTTTGTGACTCCTTTCCTAGGTCATTTCTTCTGAGGTGGAGGGTAGAGTCACTTTTCAAATACTTTGACCCTTGACCCTCTCTTTTAGCTTGCATATGAAGCAGATATAATTGAATGTCACCTCAAAAAGAGGTAAGATCCAGTTCAAAGCCTACCTTCTACAAGAGGCCTTTCTCAGCTGTCCCTCCACCAGCACCTTCCCTTTGAAATCATGTCCCATTTACACTGTATATATCTTGGAGTTTGGGTGGGATTTTGCCTGTTTTTTACAGCTAGGTGACTCAGTGGATAAAGTAGCAGGTCTTAAAGTCAAGAAGACTCATCTTTATGAGTTCAAATCTGATGTCAAAGGCTTACTAGCTGTGTGATCCTAGACAAGTCACCTTGCATCAATTTCCTCATCTGTAAAATGAGCTGGAGAAGGAAATGGTAAATCACTCCAATATCTTTGCTAAGAAAACTCCAAATGGAGTCATGAAGAGTGGGACATGACTGAAATGACTGAACAAGAACAATAATATCCCCAGTAGAACGTAAGCTCCTTTAAAGGAAATGCTGTATTTTTCTTTGTCGGTATCCTCAGCATTTATCACAGTGCCTGGCACATCTTGAATGCTTAATAAATTTTGCTGATTGATTTGCTTGAAAAAACGAGATAGTTAACATTTGCCTTATCTGTCCCATAGGATTGTTTGATCCTTAAATAAGAAAATGTATGTAAAATACCATCTAATGGGAAAGGGATGTATCAGTTTAGCAGTTTTAACATTATTGTACACATTTCCTGGTCCTCAAGGTCAAGACGCACCAATAGTGGCTTTGGTTCCCTCTGTAACCTGACACGGGAGCTTGTCCATTCCCTGAACAGGTTTTGCAAGGTTTCTTTCATAGGCTGTCCTGGGAAAACTATAAAACAATTCTTTGTGTTCCCTCCTCACTTTCCCTTACTCCTTAACATGCCTAACCTACTAGCAAAGACCAGAACCAGCTTTAAGCAAGTTGTTAACCCCACCTTCCTTCAGCCTCTAAACAACACTAGCTAGCACAGGACTTTAAAGTTTCCAAAATATTTTATAGAAGTCATCTCATTTGATCCTCATAACAACTCTGAGAGGGAGGTGCTATTAGTATTTCCATTTTCCAGATGAGGAAACCAAAACTGAAAGAAGTTAAATGATTTGCTCATAGTCACACAGTTAAATATCTAAAGTAGGACTTGAACTCAGGTTTTCCTGACTCCGCATTCAATACTCTACCTATTCTGCCACCTAGCTGTCTCATCTAACAGAATTAGTCCCTTTAATTATAGTCAAGTATGAAAATAAAGTGTGTGGGCATGTATGTGGAGGGGAGGGACAGCTAGGGGAAATGCCCTAAAAATAGCACTGAACATGTTGTAGGGAATACTTCCAAAATTAAAGACAAAGGATAAGTCAATAAGTGATCTATATCTTCCAAGAGATTACCCATACTTAAGTCATGGTAGCTGGATGGTGCAATGGTCAATATGACCAGAGTTCAAATCAAGCGTCAGGAATTTCCCACCTGTGTGGCCTTGAGCAAGTCACGTAACTTCTGTTTGCCACTGGAGAAGGAAATGGCAAACCACTTAGATATCTTTACCAAGGGAAAAAAAATCCCATGGACAGAGGCACACAGGATCACAAAGAATTGAACACAACTGAAAGAGCCGAAAGATGATCAGTCCTTGCAGATTGTCCTTCTTGCTTCCTATATTTCTCATCTCATCTTCAAAAATACTAGGTTTGGGACAAATTGTCGTGTGTGAATGTAATTAGATAGTATCGTGCTATAAGAAATGACAAGAGAATGGACTCAAAGAAGCCTATGAAGACTGGTATGTGCTGATGCATGACAAAGTGAGCAGAACCAGGAGGACAATATAGCCAATGACTCCAACATGCAAAAGTAAGCAACTTGGAAAGAGTTAGTGAAGAGCTCTGGCCAATACAATGCCCACGCAGGCTTCCAGAAGACTGATGATGAGACATGCTTCCCACTTCTTGACCGTAAAAGCTGAATGAAACACATTCTTAGATGTGACCAATGTGTGAACTAGTTTTGCTTGACTACACTTACTTTTTTATGCGGGAAAGCTTCTATTTGGAAGAGTAGGAGCATTATAAGGCAGAGTATTACTCCCTATAAGGGAGTAGTGGCAGAGATGCCAAGTGAAAGAAGAACATTAATGAAATATTTTTTTTAAGAGCAGAAGGAAGTTCAGAAAGGAACACAGGCAAGCAAGGTAGTATGGTACTACCATTTTAAATTTAATATATGCTTTAGGAAATGATTTCTGTATAGTGGAGATTCATGGTTCCCCATACAATCCTTTTTCATTTGTATGTGAAACTTTGTATATCAAAATGTTCAAGTTTGCTGATACTTGTACCATTCATAATTTTTTAAATGAAGAAAAATTATACAGTTAAAGCTTGGGAGGACCTGAAAAGCCACCTTGTCCAAATTCATTGTTTTATAGATGAAGGAATTAAAATCTAAAGAGTTTAAATGTCTTACTCAGAGTCAAAGAAGTAATAAGTAAAAGCTAGCTTTGGAACCAAGATCCCATTCCTTTCTGTCTACCTATAAGAGCTATAACTCAGAAAATCAGTTTAGATTTTTAAGTATATAAACAATAGCTGATATGCACGTATTTTATAGTTTCCAGGCATTTTCACAGACAGAATATTTGATCCCCCCCAATAGCCCTATGAAGTGAGTATGTTAGCATACAAATGCTACAGATGAGGAATTTGAGGCTGAAAGAGGTGAACAAAGTAAGGTGCAAGGTCATTCATCTAACAGGTGTCTTAGCTAAGAGATCAGGTCTGTCTTAGAGAGGCAATGAGGAAGAACGGAAAGGCCAGGAAACTTAGAATCAGGAATACAATTTCAAATTCTGACTCAGATACTAATTGTGTGACTCTAAGCAAGTCATTTTACTTCTCTCTGACTCAATCTCCTCATCTGTAAAATGGACCTACTAATAGCCCCTTACCTCACAGGGTCATCGTAAGGATCAAATGAGATGTTTGCATTGTACTCTGCAAATCTTAACTTGGTATGTAGAAGTTTGCTCTTATTGTCAAGTCCCAGTTATGTGATTCTAAGATAATAATTTCACCTCCCTGAGCCTCAGTTTCCTCATCTGATATTATAAATGACTTCACCAACTTCCACGTAGATGGACCATAGAAGTTCTCAAAGATCGCTAACAAAGTTCTGGAGTTGTATACAGCACTGGTGTACCCACAAAGACCCTTTGAATTTTCGACAACATATTGCCTTCTTCACTGGACGAGCAAAGCATGTGTAAACCTTAAAGGGGAGTTACTGTTCTATTCTAGCTCCCAGTTCCATTTTATTGCCAGCACACCTCTTTGCCTCCCTAAACACAGCTAAATGGACCATTCTCACCCGGAGCACTCAGTTACTGTTGAGTCAGCAGTTTGAGTTTACCCTGTCTTCCTCTTCCTCTTAATACTCTGAAAACGACCTAGTTATGTGCTTGGGGGAGGAAGAGAATCCAATATATATGATCAAGTTTTGCCTGTTTTCTTTCATCACCGCTTTTGTTGATAAGGGCCAGGTGAAGAGTTCCAGAAGCAATTAGAGTAAGTGCTGTCCCCATGAGTGCAGGGGGATGAATATTTCTTCCTTTCTCCTTTCAGTCTGTGGTTATCACATGCCAGCATCGCAGCCAGGTGCATTTGAGATGACGACTCAGAAAGGAAAGCTGCCCCTGTTGCTGGCAAAGCTGTGATCCGACCACACTTCAATTAACAGAGTGCAGAACCCAGGGACTGTTGGACAAGGTGCAGTTATGCAGATTAAGGAAAAGCCCTACCTTAGATTGAGGAAAGGGGAAGGGGGAGGGTACTGCTGTATTCTTAGTGAGTTCTTTCATTTTGAGTGATTTCACTCCCCCCATCTTTCAATCTCATATACTATGTCCCCTCTTTTTTAAAAACATGCAACTGTCACTAATTCCATCCCTCTAGAAATTCACTGACCCTCAAGATTACTTCAAAGTCATTGGTCCATTTTCTGAGAGATGTCTTCATTGGACTCATTAGAAATGTCAGCGCACACTCCCCAGCTATTCAGTTGGAGTGATTTGAGTCTTAACCTCATTAAAATATTTCCACAACACAGGGTCAAACTTATCTTGCAACTGATTTCCTTGCTCCCTCCAATCGCTGAGAAACCGTTTTCTTCCTAATTAATTTCATCTAGATGAAACCTGCACAAATGCTAGTTCAACAAATTAAGACTTATTGATTATTGACTTTTTAAAAATGGTTAATGGTTCTGTCCAGAGACAGAATATTTTAGGGAGATTGGCAAGGTGCTTTAGTTTCAGCTGAACTGGGATTTTTTTGAACAATGAAAACAAAGTTGGAAGTAGCTTCTGCATCTCTCCCATTCATTATTTCTTTGATTTTTTTAATCATGTAAATTATTTAGACATGGAAAAAATATAAGTATCCAGAAAAAATATCTCAAAATGTGCTAATGTAATAAATAATGATATTGGGTGCATATTTTCTATATAGTGGTTTGGCAATTAACTGTTGTTTATGTTTCAGTCACAGAGTTTCAGAGCCTATTTTGGGGGGAATCATGCTTCTTATGAACATGTCCCTCCGGAAATAGCAACAGAAATAAAAGGAAATGGAATTTACTCAGTGTCAGAAATTTTAGTTGTAATAATACTTCTATCTTATCTAGTGTTTCACAACTGACAAAGCACTTTCTTTACAATCCTTAGAAACAAAGGGTAGAAGCATCATTATTCTCACTTTATAGACCACAGAACTGAGGCTTAAGTGACTTGTTCATAGTCATACAGTGTGATCATGTGACATGAGCTCAGTTCTTCTAATTTCCTGGTCAGAGGGCTCCTCCCACTAGTCTATTCTATAGTAAGTATTGCTTAAAATGAGTTTTTTTGACTGCCCTTGAATTTCAACTATCTGGGTTCTCTCTCTGCCAATCAATTAACAAATACTTGTTTAGTCTTGCTATGTGCAAGAAACTCTGCTAAATAGAAGGCAAGATTCTAAAACTGCTCTGAGCTTAAGAATCTTACTTTCTAGACTGCTCCAAAGATATCTTTTTTTCTCTTTGCCTATTTTTTGTAATAAATTTTATTTGTTTTCTTGTTTACATCATTCATTTTCATGAGATTTTTGAATTACAAATTTTCTCCCCGTCTTTCCCCTACCCCAACCCCAAAACAGCGATCCCACTGTAAAGCCCCTCCCC
>JAQQSW010015418.1:0-11893 GCA_028646575.1 Pseudocheirus occidentalis | reverse complement strand
TTTCACCAATGGACAGAGTTCTATACTTAGCCCTAAGTATCTGATCTACTTAACCCTAAGTATCTGATCTACTTAGCCCTAAGTATCCTATCCACTTAGCCCTAAATATCAAACAAATTGATTACTATTACAAGCCTGAATAAAGGAAACACAAGGAAATTAGATAAGTACAATGATCAAGAAAAGACTAAAGGAAATCAATTCTCTTAATATTTCTAGACTATTGTTCTTTAAAAATAATTAGAACAAGGGGGAATTGGGGTAGCTAGGTGGCACAGTGAATAGAGCACCGGCCCTGGAGTCAGGAGGACCTGTGTTCAAATTCATCCTCAGACACTTAACACTTACTAGCCTTGTGACCTTGGGCAAGTCACTTATCCCCAATTGCCCTGGCTTCCCCAATCCAAAAAGCAAAAAAAAAAAAAATGGGGGGGCACAAAAGAGGGATGAACAAAAGACAAACAGTATCTAAGAAATTAAAAACTCCAGGGTATCTTGTCACAAGTGTCACAATTAGGGAAAGAGGAAGAACTGAATAGTTCACAGTCCCTTTTAAGTGGCTGTCTTGGGAAGGGGGCAGATTACAGAGGAGGAAGTTGTTTGAGTTGTGAGAGCAGAGTCCCGGGCTGAAGACACTGTACACCCCATTCAGTCTGGAGGTGAGTAGAAGAGATTAGTATTTCTTCAGTTTTTCAGCAAGTGTGAGGGGAGGAGGAAGGTAAGAACAGTGGAGTGGAAGGCTTTGGGAGTGGAATAGAAAGTGGATCTTACACCAGAGGGGTAAATTAAAGATGATGGTTAAAGAATGTTTCTCTGGGGGTGAGGAAGGTCTATATTTGTGATGAGAAACTGGGACCTTGTACAGGGAGAATGTGTATAATAGTAGATGACTATCTTTCTAAAGCAAAGATTATGCTTCCCAAGCCAGCAGTCCACCCCAGGAGAAGATATTAATAAGGCCCTGGGGGTAGCCAACGTAAAGAGGATTATATTGGCTTTAGGAGGATAAATGGTCACATTAAGGACTGGAGATAGAATGTAGTTAATGGCCTAGGTTAGAGAGTGACTACCAGCTCACCTACTGCTTACTTTGTGAACTGGTACTTTCCAGAATGAAGCACAGAAGGAAGTCCTACAAAAACAAGGTGGAGGATGGGATGGTGTGAGCTCTAGAAATATCCTAATAGGGGTAGAGGAGATAGTTCAAATGTGGTATTACAGAAGCTCTCTACCTCTTGTGAAAATGGACGGAATCATAAAACAAAGAGATATATCAGAGTTTAGCCCATGAATTAGAGAACAGAGTTCAGGAGAAAAAAATAATGAGAAGAAGACAGAAATAAGGAAGAGGAAAGAGCCAAAGAAACCTTTTAGAAAGGGGAACCACAAAAGAATATTAAGTTATGATGTTGAGGGGTGGGGTATTTTGAGCTGTACAATCTGCAGAAGAAAAAAGGGCTAAGGAAGGGTGGGAAATAGGTAAAGGAACAAATGAATGAATAGGAAGAGAAATTAACTTACTAAAACCCAAAGAATGAAAGAGAACGCAGGTAAAGAGAAGGTGAGAAGGTACTTGTAGAAAAAGACTAGCATCAAATCAATGTTGCTTTTTTTTTTTTTCAAAAAACCAAGCTAAGTTTAAAAGCACTGACTTAAAAGAGGAAAGGGATGAAAATTAAACCAAAAAATAATGGAAGAAAACATAAGCTTGGCAATCATAACTTTAAATGTGAATGAATTAAACATTCTAACAAAACAGAAGAGAATGGCAAAATAAGAAAAACAGTAATTTGCTACATACAAAAGTATATCTTAACAAAGCCATGTAAAGAATAAAAACAAAATTTACCATCTATCGAGGGATTTCCACAAGTCAGGATTTGCGATCACACTATCATAAAAAGCAAAAATGAACATTTGAAAAATGAAGAGATAAACAGGGAAAACATTTATTCTTAAAGGCATCATGAACAATGAAACAATCATAATCAAACTATATCGTATACTTTCTAAATTCATAAAAGAATTAATGTAATAATTGTAGGAGACTTTAATGTTCTTCAGAGGATGTCTGCAAAAATCTAACAAAGTCAAACACAAAGGACTGTTAGAGAAATTTGTTTTCAAAGATATATTTTCTGAACAGAAATGTTGAAAAAATACATGTTTTTCAGCATTAATGGCAGCTTTACAAAAAGAGATCTTCTCAATCGTATTGAGAAATTGTACATAAATATAAATATGCAGAAATATTAGAATAGAACAGAAATATTACAGGCTACAAGACAACAAAAATAGGGAACAGAGATGAATACATAGACTAAAAAGGAGACAGTAATGACATTCTGAACAAGTAGGTCAAAGAAAAAAACATTAAACCAATTAATGCTATGTGAATAAGAATAACAATGCAACAATGCATCAAAATTTGGGGGATGTAACTAGTACATTATCTCTCTAAAAATACACACTAACAAAATAGAAAAAGAGAGGTCTAATGAAATGAGCATACAATAAAAATGGAAGGAAAATAACAGAATTAAATTTATAAACCCCCCCCAAAAATTATAAGAGAAAATTTAATAACTAGAGAAATAGATAATATGGAAAATAAAGACTTATAGAAGTAATAAAACTAGAATCTAGTTGTTTGAAAAGACAACAAAATCAAACTTTTAGCAAAAGAAAAAATCAAATTACATAATAGAGACATAAGATTTGAGCTAACTTCCATTACTTGACCTGGTTATTGACAAAGTAAATTTAAAACCATGTTAAGACCAATTTTGTAGGAAATTTTGAGCAGAGAAAAAAATTTCTACTAGTGACCTGTGCTGGAAAAGAACTGCTCTGAGACCATACCCAAAGCACAGGACTGCATTAAATATTTCTAGAGGAACAGAGGGAGACATGTCTATGAAATGCACAATTCTGTTGCTCTTTTTCCTTTAGTGCCTTTGATCTGAAAGTCTACTTATCGAAGGGGACTGTCCCCTTTAATTTTGTCAAAATGTTATCAAATGGGCTATTCCTTTTTGATTTTGTCAAAGCACTGTCCATCTTTCCTTTTTCCCTTCCTCTCATAAGTCCTATAGTTAGAAACCCTTGATGAAGTGTTTGTCATATCAGTTAATGATTCATTAAGGAGGCCATTCCTCTCAATAGAATCAAATGGGGAGATGAGGGAAATGATTATGAATAATCACTGAAAGATCCAGTTTCCCCCTTTTTCCAAAGTCCTGATTTTTAAAAGTTCAGTCTCTTTTTTTTTTTTGAGGGAGGAAGGCAAAACATTGGGGTTAAGTGACTTGCCCAAGGTCACCAGCTAGTAAGTGTGTCAAATGTCTGAGGTTGGATTTGAACTCAGGTCTTCCTGATTCCAGGGCCATGCTCTATTCACTGCTCACTGTGCCATCTAGATGCCCCATTGCTGATAATGAGATGGGACTAGTTTTCTTATTCAGATACAACCAAGCTGGGTAGCCATTGTGTTCTGCTGAGATTTGGGTGGGGCATAAATTTTTTGAATAGATTGCTCAAGGGTGAGGTCTGGGTATAGAGACAGTCTCTCAGTCAAAGGGTAACATGTTGTCACTCTCAACCCCTCACTGAATACCCACTGTTCAGTAGGATATATATAAACTGTGAGCCCACCCACCATGATTGTGTTTGGTCTCAGACAGAGGCCAAATGACCATCCTTTTATTAATAAACATACTGGCCTTATCAATAAAATGATTAAATTACCCAGAAAAAAATCAAGTTATACAAATAAAAAAATATTGTGGCAAATTTACATCAAAGAGGATAAATGATTAGAACTATTTATATACAATTATATGGTAGTAAAATTAAGAATTTAAGGAATGTGATTACATGATCAGTGTTTAGTATGGTGTTCCTAGTAGTTGCTTTAATGTTTATTGCTTATTGATTGATTACATTAAAAAATGGAATACCCAAATTAATAAAACAAGAGGTAAAGCCCAACCAAAGAAGGTGAAATTGAACATCTTAAAGGAATATCAAAGGGGGAAAAGCCCTGGTCCAGATGGATTTACAGGTAAACTATATCAAAAGGATAAAGAGCAAGTTAATATCTATATGTTACAAATTTTTTCTTACTAAGAATACAGAATAAAAAGAATTCCTTTTATGAGACAAATATTATACTAATACCTAAGCCATGGAGGGATAAAGGAGAGAAAGAAAACTATAGATCAATCTCACTAATGAATATTGATGCAAAATTTTAAATGGATTTTTGGACATCTTTTGTTTTTGCAAAACAAAAAATTTGTTTTTGCCTAGATTTTCCCTAAATACCTCACCCTTTCCTCTCCCAGAGAACCATTTCTTATAAGACAGAATTAAAAAAAAGAAAAATAGGAAGAGAAACATTCACCAAAATCAATCAACATATTGAAAAATGTGACATTATATACAAATTTCCACATCTTTTGGGACCCTTTGCCTCACAAAGTGGGCAAGGGTGTCATCGCTCATTCCTTCTTTGAAGATTAGGTTATTCTGTGTAGCTTCATTACATTCATTTTCAATAATTTTGTGTTGGTTGTTTCCATTTACATTGTTGTAGTCACTGTGTATGTAGCTTTTCTTTTTCTGCTTACTTCACTTCGTATAATTTCAAATGTCTTTCCATGTGCAAAATTTTCAAATGAAATTCCAACAAAGACTTCAGCAATATATTTTAAAAATTATTCACTATTGCTGAGTGAAATTAGCCGAACCAGGAGTATATTGTACTTAGTAACAGCCACAGTATGCAATGACTGACTTTGATTGACTTGGCTTTTCTCAGCAATCCAAGGATCTAAGACAACTCCATAAGACAATGGAAAATGCTATCACATCTGGAGAAAGAACTTTGGATTCTGAATGCAGATGGAAGCATACTATTTGCTTTCTTTTTCTTTTGTTGTTTTGTTTTGCTTCTTTCTCATAATTCCTCCTATTGGTTCTAATTCTTCTTTACCTCATGACTAATGTGAAAATATGTTTAATATGACTGTATAAGTAGAGCCTGTATCAGATTATACATTGTCTTGGTGAGGGGGAAATAAAGAGGGGGCAGAGAAAATTTAAAATTCAAAATCTTATGGAAGTGAATGTTGAAAACTTAAATAAATTATTTTTAAAAAATAAAAATTACTTACTATAACCAAATTGGATTTATTCCAGGATGCAAAGAGCTTCAGCATTAGAGAAGCCATCAACATAATTAATCTTATGAAAAACAAATCAAAACCACGTGGTTATATAGAGAAAACATTTGTCAAAATAATTCGTTTATGTTAAAAACCTAAAATGCATAGGCATAGAAGTGTACTTTTAATATGCTAAAAAAAAGTGTATATATCAATTAAAAAGCTGGCCTTATTTGCAAGAGTTAGGAGAAGGGTTCTTAGGAATTACAAAGGTAAAGCAAGGTTGAAACTTGCCCCTCTTATAGAGCTCTATAAGAAAGAACGGCATGAGCATTGACAAAAAGGAGACAAAATTATCCTTTTTTGCAAGATGACATGATGATTTTCTTAGAAAGTTCCAGAGAATCACGAATAAATTGAGACAATAAATTTACAAGATAGAATCTAATCATTTTATATAACAATAAATCAAACCTAGAAGAAATGATAAGAAAAGACAGTTAAAATAGCTAAATAATGAATAAAATATCTGGAAGGTTATAAAGAAACCTAAAATTTAGGTAAACATGATTACAAAATAATTTTATAAAAAATAAAATATTTATATGAAGAGATATTAACTGTTCATGGTTAGACCACTCCAATATAATAAAAGTCATGATATCATCTACTTTACAGATTTAATACTATATAACTACTGCCTGGTTATTTTATAGAGTTAGGCAAAAAAAATTCTTTTGGAGGAGCAAATGTCTAGAATTTTATGGGAAATAATGAAAAATAGGAATGAAGGGAGAATAGCATTTCCAGATTTCAAAGTACATAATAAAGTGGAAATCACCAAAAATGGTTGGTATCGGTTAAAAAACAGAAAAGTAAATCAGTGGAACACACCAGATAAACAATCAGAAACAACCAAACACATAGCCTCATGTTTAATAAACTCAAAATAAACAACTTGATCCTCTATTTGACAAAATGTGCTAGAAAAAATAGGAATTAATTTGGCAACAAATCGATTTGGTCTAGTGACTTACATCAAATTCCATACTAAGTTCCAAGTAGATATGTAGCCTACACATAAAAGGTCCCAACATTTCTTTAAATCAAGCAAAATGGAAGTACTTGTCTCCTTGGTGTCTTTCTTTGAGAAAATTCTTAACCTAGCAAAGGTTAAGATAATTTTGAGTATACAATATTGAAAATATTTTGCAGAAAACAATCCAGCTAGAACCAGAAAGGAAACTTAATTTTTTTTCTGTCCTTCCCACCTCTTCCTGCCCATGGGGGGAAAAAAAGAAATAACAAAACCCGCCTTATAACAAGTATGCATAGTCAAATTAAACAAATTACACCACTGGCCACATCCAAAAATGATGACTTATTCTGCACCTTCAGTCTATCACCTTTCCATTGGGAGATGGGTAGTAAGCTTTATCATTATTCCTATGGAATCGTGGTTAGTGATTTTGTTGATCTTAAACATTTCAAAGTTTTTCTTTGCAATGTTTGAACAAACAGTTCTTAAAAGAATTGTGAATTATTAACAACCATATGGAAAAATTGCTCCAATCACTAATAATATGAGAAACACAAATCAAGACAATTCTCAGGTCTTGCCTACACCCCCAAAATCATAAAAATGATGAAGTATGAGAAGGCAGGTTCGCTAATATACTGTTGGTGGAACTCTGGATTGGTTTAGCCATTCTAGAAAGCAATGTGGAATTTTGCCAAAAAAAAAAAGTGACAAAGTATTGGTTTAGAGGTTCCACTGTTGCGTATGTACCTCTAGGAGGTCAAAGACAAGGGAAACAAAGGTCCCAGATATACCAAAACATTTATAGCTGTACTTCTGTGCTAGTGAAGAATTAAAAACAATAGATTGGATAAGAGCTAAACTAACTATGGTATATGAATGTTGGTGGAAGATTATTTTGTTGTGAGAAGCAAAAATATGGGAAAAATTCAGATGTAACATTTTATTATTCTACAGCCACACTTCTCCAATGTTCTGCATAGTAATGAGATTTTGGTCTTTAAAACATAAGCTCCTTGAGAGTAAGAATAATGTCTATATATATATATATACATATATATATATATATATATCCTATTTGTATGGAACAGTATGGGTACTTAATAAATCGTTGTGGATATATTTGAGATCAAGATCAACAGGACCTGATATGGTTACACTACAGGAGCTGTGATAAGTCAAGATAGAGAAGGAAGATGTAGCAGTGATAGAGGCTCGCCTCTCCTTGTTGGGACCATCTTCTAGGTCCACCCATTCTATTCTAGGATGAACTAGCTGCAACCAGAAAGGGGAGGGGGGTTCCTATCAGTATCAATACAGGCAGAACCAAGTTCCACATGTTGGGCTAAATTAAGATTCCAAATCCACTTGGATGCATTCCCAGTGTTGTGAGTTCCAGGATCAGCATTCTAAAATTTCTACTTTGTTGTCTAGTGACTTAGTTGTAAATGGAAGACTGGCCAATGAGGGTTCAGTTTTCAAACTATTTGCAATATCCCCTGCTGGTTTCAATCCAACGCCTGAGGTTTGTTGAGTTTCCTTCTGGCCATGAATGACAGAAGGGCAGATGCTGCATGGTGATAAGGAGTTTTCTGGTTGGCTTCAGAGCCAGAAAGATGGAAGCTAGAGTCAGAACTGAGTTTGAATATAAAAGAATCAATATGCCCTTTGACACTTTTTGAGCTTCTCTAAACCTTATCGACTTTTAAATGAGAAAAAAAATGCCTTTAGCCTCTGGATAAGAGGAAAGTTAGTAGCTTTGGATACCTCATCATCCTACCTAGCTGCCACATATCCCTAAGCACATGGTTCCTGTTTTTATTTTTGTTGTTGTTGTTTCATCTTTCCTGGTTTTTGGTGATTGAATATCCAGAGATAGAATCAACCAAGGTTTAAAACAGTGTAAGCTTCAAAAGGCTAGAAGAGGCTGCTAAGAGTCCCTCAGGAACCCTAACCAGTAACAGAGCAGTAGCAGAGTCTGATAAGACCACTAGAGCCTATAGCTGCAGGACAAGCTAAGTCTGATGAGCCGGTCCTGAGTAGCAAATTGACCCTGCCCATCAGTAGACTGATTCTAAGACACTAATCTCAAGGTATTAGTTCAGCTGAGCAAGGGAGAGACATCCATTGGCTATGCCACACTCAGAAGGCAACTCGTTGAAGACTCCAGAAAGGTACAAAAGGACTCCCAGAGCCCCAAGGTACCCCTCAGCCACATGCATCACCTCCATGGATGCCTTATTACCTTTCTGCTTTAGTTTGAGCCTGCTCTCCCTAGGATTCAAATGTGAGATGAAAAGAGAATTTCCTCTTGGGTTGGGTAGGGAGGAGGGTTGTTTTGTACCAGCCTGTTTAAGTTTGAGCCCACTCTCCACAGGGACGGAGGGAACATGTATAAAGGGAAGAATGTCCCTCCTGTTCAGGGGAATGCTTTTGTAACTTCTGCCTTGTTATATACCTTCTTGTTGATATCCTTTTATAAAGGGCTAATTAACTGGTTAATCAACATTAAGAGGAACATACTAGATGAGAATTCAGGAGTGATAGTATTTAGAAACTTCAGCCCCTCAGGGCTAACTGATGATAGAACCCTGAAGGGGGAAGTATTCAACTGCCCTTTGGGGACCTAGGTGTAAGCAACAATCATGGATAGGGCAACCCTGGGCCTGTTCAAAGGAGAGCAGGAGGGAAGAGCTAAACAAACTCAAATTGTACATTTTCTAGAACTTCTGGGTGCAAATTAATCCTCTATTGAGGGACTTCTGACACTTGGAGGAACTGTCAGCTCTAGACAGATGCTTTTTGGTTTTATCAGGCTTTGGATGCTAGTTAGTGTACTCTCTTACTATGCTGAGAATAAGAAACCATCTTATCTAGTATCCAAGAATGTATTTGCTTCCAAGCAGAGATGATGCCATCATGTCATTGGCATGTGATTTGGGATCACTAATATAAATACAGGAAGCTCAAAAAGGAGTTGGGCCACAGGGGCCAAGGAGAAATTAAAATTTGGAAGACCCGGAAATTCATCCACCACATCCTTTGACAATGAGTACCACCCTACTAAGAGAAGTGAAGACTTAGAGACAGAGGGTTGCTTACTCTCTGGGAATCAGAGAACAGGAGCTTGGGTCTTTTATCCAAAGATAATAGGTGCAAATTTGCCAGGGTGAGTGTAGGACTCCTCAGTGCTATCAATGCCACAGGGCAGGCCAATAGAAAAACCTGGGAGACTTGTATGAAATGATAAAAAAACCAAAGTGAGCAAAACCAAGGAAAATGAATCCAATAGTGTTAATGAAAAGAGTCACACAATAAACTAAGAATGTTACTTATAACAACTAATCTTGATCCTGGAGAATATATATACACCTCCCTCTCTCCCTTAGAGAAGTTGAGGACTACAGATATGGGATATTACACAAGTTGTCAATGTTTTGTTTAACTGTTTTTATTTTTTGTTAGAAGTGAAGGTTTATTCTCAGCAATTCAAGGATCTAAGACAAGGCTCTAACTCCAAAAGATTCACCATGGAAAATACCATCCATATCCAGAGAAAGAACTATGGGGTCTGGATGCAGATCAAAGCATACTATTTACTCCCTCTCTTTTTGTTTTGTTTTTCCTTTCTCTGATTCCTCCCATTCTTCTAATTCTTTTTTTCAACATGAATAATGTGAAAGTACGTTTAATAGGAATGTATATGTAGAGACTATATCAAATTGCACACCATCTTGGGAAGGGGACAAAGGAGGCAGAGAAAATTTAAAACTCAAAAGTTTATGGAAGTGAATGTTGAAAACTAAAAATAAATAAATTATTTAATTAAAATTTTAAAAAATAAGTATAGTAAAAAAATAAGTGAAGGTTTAGTGGGAGTGGAGAGGACATATCTGGAAATAAGTGTGATGTAAAAACCAAAGGAACTGATAAAACTTATTTTCTTAATCGGCAAAATGATATCATGAAAAAGATAGATAACCAGGAAAGGAAGCAAGCAGGTCATAGAGATAGAATGTAACAGACAGCTGCATATGAAGCCTGCATGGTGACTAATTGTCAAGGGACCTAGAAGAAATCCCACTAGCATAGTGAGTGATCCTCTGATGAAGGATGGATTGCAATGCAAAAACAAAAGTGTAGGATGAGATAGTGGGGGTGGGGGGGCAGGGGTTGTGATCTAAAATAGTGGGAGGGAATGCTCCTAGCAATGAAATCACAAATCCATGAAATATAAGTATATCACAAATGGAGGGGGAAGGACCCAAGATGGCAAACTAGAAGGATATAACGCAACGGAGCTCTCTCTGGTCCATAACTCCTCCAAATAGATCTACAAAATGCACCAGACTGAATCTTCACAGAGAAATCCAGAAAAAGTCACAAAGAGTTTTTTGTCCTGTAGACACTGGGAATAGAGTCCAACAAATACAGTCCAGAGCCCAGTAAGAATCTGTGCTCTAGGACAAAAGGAAGTCCTACACCCATCCAAAAAACCAGGGCCCAAACTGGGCAACAGGAACAGGTGGGAATAGGCAACTCTGCTACCCATTATCCAGTTCTGGTTCCCAGATCCAGGACACAGTGAGAAGGACATGGTGGCACTCTCTTCCCAGGAAGGGAGACTATGATCAATACACTGGTGTGGCTCAGATCCCAAACCCAGAGCAGCAACCTCCCGCAGCTCCCATACCACCACCCTAAACACCCAGAAAATATGAGCCCAGACAAAGTCTAGGAAAGTCTAGGACTCTCAGACTCACAAAAATATAGAAAACACATCTCTCGCTGAAGGCAGCTCAGCAGCAGGGGCTCATCACAAGGCGGCCGGGAGCGGAGGCCCGGAGTGGAAGCCGGCCCAGCCTGAAGCCGAGATCACAGCCAGGCCCAGGGCGGGGGGAAGGAGCTGAGCTGAGCCGAGCCACACTGTGCAGCAGCCAGTCTTCATAGGAGAGGAGCTACAGCCTCCAGCACCTCCACATCTGCCAAGGCATGAGGAACTGGAATGGGAGAGGGGCAGCTCCCACCGAAACAGAGACTGGCTCAGCCCAAAACCTCAGCCGTGGCCAGGAGGAGTGACCCTCCCAAGCAGCAGCTTAAGTCTACTTCAGAGATCTATTGCACCTGAGGGAATCTTCACATATGCAAACCAGGATTAGAAGGTCAGTGAAAGTGAAAGTGAAACTTTGAAAATTAATTTGGGGGAGAAAAGCAGTTCGGCCAATCTACTCCCAGGGCAAGGAAGCAGTGCGGGAGGGGAACTACTGGAACCAGTGGCAGTGGCCCCCACCAGGCTGCTTAAGAGCCCCTGGCCCACGGACTCCACAGGGGGGCTGAATCAATTGATCAGGGCCAAGTGCTCTTGCGTTGAGCAGCCTGGATCCAGATCGTGGCCTTGGGTGGTGGTCCTGGGGTGCGCTTTCAGCAAGCCAAAGCTGGGGGGGACTTGCAACACCCCCCTAATAGCTCTGGCAGCTGGGAAAACCCCAGCGATTTGGAACAGAGCTTTCCCCCTGGAAGCAGAGTTTCACAGAGCTAAAAAAAAAAAACCCAACCAATTAACTGACTGGCCAACATGAGGAAAAGGAAGCAAAATAGGAACTACAATAAAACTCTAGAAACCTTTTTTGTGGACAAAAAGGATCAAAGTATGGAACGGGAGGAAGACAACCCAGTCCCAACTCCC
>JAQQSW010015417.1:0-11893 GCA_028646575.1 Pseudocheirus occidentalis | reverse complement strand
TGCTGAGAAGAGTCCAATTTATCAAGGTTGGTCATCACACATATGATGTGTCTGTGACTATGTACAAATTTTTCCTGGTTCTGCTCTTCTCACTTAGCATCAATTTGTATAAGCCTCTCCACGTAATTATGAAGTCCATCTCTTTCCCATTTCTTATAGCACAATAGTATTCCATTACATTTTTGAAAATTTTCTCCTTTAGAGTTTGGGTAATCTGGGGAGAGGTGTAGTCACTGCTCTCCTGGTCTGTATTAGCTTTCTCTCAACTGAAAGTGCTGAATCTGTACTTGAGTGGGTATAGGCAACGAGTTGGTGAAATAGTGTCTGGTTGTATCCAGTGATAGCACAGGAATCCTCTTTAATCTTTCTGACCAGTTGCCATATTCCTTTACCATGTTTGACTTGAGAGCTCCTAAAGTTGCTGCACTTTCTTTCATCATAACCTTGTCCCACCACTAGGGTTTCATCCTTAAAGGCTACAGGCCAGCCTCCAACCCCATGTCCCATATCTTTCTGACATTGTTTCTTTTGGGGGGGTATTTTTGGAGGGGGGAGGCAGGGCAATTGGGGTTAAGTGATTTGCCCAAGTTCATACAGCTAGTAAGTATTGCCTGAGGCCAGATTTGAACTCTGGTCCTACTGACTCCGGGATAGGTGCTCTATTTACTGTACCACCTAGTTGTCCCTCTTTCTGACATCTTAAGTTGTCTTGGGCTTAAAGAATGTTTTACTCTCACCTTTTTTGACTTTGCCTCTTCAAAATTTGATTTGAGGAATTATTTATTTTAAAGTTGTTTAGAGGAGAATGTTGGGAAAGCTTAGCTGAGTTCTACCTCTACTCCACTATCTTGGTTCTCATAAGTATCCCAGTAATATAAGCAAACTTTACTCACCACACTCCCAACTCCTTGGTTCTGCCCATTAGTTTGTGTTCATGGACATATGTCAGGACAAAGTAGCATCTTGTCTCGGGCTAGTACCCTAGTGTTGACTTGCTCTGGCCGTTGTGTTTTTATTTGTAAGGCCAACAATCTCCTTCCACTGGAAGTAAGACAAGATTTTAACACAATATTGTGGAAGGTGGTTAGTGCTGAGTGTTTGAATTTATCTTAATGAGGCCTATTCTTATCATTAACATATAAAACTGTGTTTTTTTCAATCTAAGAAAACATGGGTGGGAAGAAATAAACACTTTCTCAAAATCAAATTTAGAAATAATCAGAAAGTTTCCCCCAAAGCCTCTTTGACAAAGGGTGCTCATGTATTCTGTCTTTTATCATCTACCCAGAAGGGGTGCAAGCAACAGTGTATAGCAATGTAGTGTGGACTGAAGGTTGAATTTGAAGTCAGAAATTCTGAATTGAAATCCTCATTCTGTATCTTCTATCAGTGTGATCTTGAACAAGGCATAATAAAATCACAGATGTTTTGAGTTATGGAATGTGTTTATTAAATAAAATGGCATGAGAAATTGGGAGGAAGTGTACACAAAATAGGCTAAAAATTGGTTACAGAAGAGCAAGAAGATGCTTTGGGGGACTGGAATAAGAAGACTAAAAAAAAACTATCGGGAGAAAGAAAGAGAAATCATTTCATCCACAATATGTTCTTCTGATTTAGAAAAAATGGCAAGGGGGTAGTTTATAGATTAGTGGGTATAGAAGAAAACTGTAGCAAGTTATTTAGTTCAATGTACACCATTGCCTAACTTTAAAATGTCACATTTGCATATGCTTTTTCAGTTTACAACATGCTTTTGAATTATTATGAAGAGGCAGTGGTGCTAGCTGTGTGACCTTGGGCAAGTCACTTAACCCCAACTGCCTTGCCTTCCCCCCTAAAAAAAAGAGGCAGTGGTGTAATGGTTAGAAGGTTGGCCCAGAAGCCAGGAAGTCATGGATTTAAGTCCTACTTTTGATATCTCCTGGCTCCATGATCCTGGGCAGGTCACAATCTTTCAGTGCTATAACCAAATCTTTATCAGTTAGAAAGAAGGCACTGACCCACATCATTAAAAGAATTTCCTCACCCAGGAATCCCAGTACTAATGAAATCATAGATCCAATAAGTATCCCCATCATGTTCAACAATGCTGTGAGTTGGGTCAGGAAGTTATTATCAATCTCATTTTTCAGATGTTGCAAATGAGGCTTAAAAGGTGATTTGTCAAGATAATCTAGCTAGTAATTAGGCTCAGGACTCAAATCCAGATCTTCTGTATCTTACTCCAATGCGCTTTTCCACTATATCTTCTTGCATGTAATTCCCAACATCCATTGGAAGAGTTGGCTACATTGTTCAATGTATAACAAGGGAACGAGCCAAAAAATAATCAAATGCCCAACAGCATATCCACTATATCTTGTGTTTTGCAATCATATTTTCATTTGGTTAATTTAATATATACATCTATCATAAATAGAAGTAGAGGTGATGAAGAATTATTTTACCTTTTAAATGTTGAATGTTATTCATATGTTCATATTAATATTGGACATTAAATGATTAATTTTATTCATCAGTGGGTTGAACATAACCTATAATAAATATATACACAGCCAGTTCTTCTGTCTCTTTCCTTTATGATTGCCATTATCAATATTTGCACATCAAAAATTGCCAAAGGAGAGTATAGAAACCTATTAAAGGCGATTTTAGCTAACATTTATAAAGTGATTTGAGGTTTTCAATGTGTTTTATGTACAGTTTTTTTCACTTGATAGTCCTTCAAATGCTCAAATAGTTAAAAGTCCCTGTTGGCAAACTGTGACCTAGTTCATCTTTTTTGAAAAGGGTACCTAAATCTGTACAAACGATTTTAACTCCAGTCCAAATTTTTAGATGATTTCCTTACTCTCTCCTCAAAACTTGGTCATCACATGGAAGACTGTCATTCACCTTGGAACTCCTTGCTACCTTGTCCTTCTGTAGTTCCTCAACCTGGTTTATCCTACCAGCTTCTTTGCTCCTACTCTAGGCTTGCTGAATGCTAGAAGAGAAAGTAACAAAATAAAGCTGACCAGTTCTGGATCCACTAAAATTCTTGTTATCTAACCTTAGCTGGGACCTTCTTGGTAACATGGTAACTAACCACTATGTTTTCTCTGACTATCACACTTCTCATAGCTACTGTTACAAACCTGCTTGTTCAAGTCCATCAATACCAGCTCCACCGTCTCTTCTCTTAGTAGGAACTTCTGTCTCCCACTTTGCTGAGAAAGTATCATCTGTTTTGAGGTCCTTAAGGTCCCTACTTCAGTCCTCCAATCTTCTTTGCTTCAGTCTTTGAGGAAGAGGTTGGTCTCCTATCTTCAATGTGAAATCTTTTTTTTTTTTTTTCTTGTACTCTTGATCCCATCAAATCTCCTTTTCAGGAATTTGTCCTGATTATTTCCTCCAATATCTTCAATCTCTTCCTGTTTGATGCCTTCACAACAACCTGCCGTCATTTACAGGTATCCATTAGCCTTCTGAAACAAAACAAAACAAAATCTTCATTTAACCCTGACCTCCTCTCAAACTATTAATCCTATTTTTCCTTTTCTTTTGGGGGTGGGGTGGGGTGATAAACTCTTAGAAAGAGTAGTTAAGAGTTCTTTGCCTCTTTTTACTTATCTCCCACTCCTTTCTCAACCCTTGTCATTTGACTCTACTCCACCACTCTGAAATTGTGGGATCAAAGGTTACCAGTGATTTTTGATCTACTGAGTCCAAAGTCCTTTTCTCAGTTATCATCTTCCTTTGACCTTTATGACTCTTAACTATCCTCCCACCTCCTGTACTCTTTTCCCTTGGCTTCAGTGATATTGAAATTCTCTGATCCTCCTCCAATTTGTATGACTTCTACTCTCTTGTCTCCTCTCTTGGGTCACCTACTTCCATTACTTTGTTCAGTCACTCTTAAAACCTAAATAAATGAGCCAAATTCAGTTAAAGTTAGCCTTATTTTTTTTAAACAGAGACTTTTAAAATTCTTTTTTTCCAGTTCCAAATTCTCTTCCCTCTCCTACCAAACAAGAAGGTAAGAATTAGATTTATTTTCAACAAATGCTTTATGTACAGAGATGCAGGGGCTGGAATGGTGGTATAATTACATTTTTTCCCCCTTTTTCTCATCCCTCCATTCTTCTGCTCTTTTCCACCTTAGAGAACTATTAGCAAAATCTGCTCCATCTTTCCCCTTCATGTTGTTAATAGTAAGAGTCACATTTCTGCAGGGGCTTCTGCTTGCCTCCCAGTAATGGACCTCCTGCTGAGGAAGTCTCATCAAACCTCTGGGGGTGATAAATTGTGTCACCCTGGGAAACAATGGCTTCGTTATTCACATTGTGTCACAGGCCTGACATAATTCACTAACAAACTGAGACATGAGTGTCACCAAGTGATGCTTCAATTGACAGTCTCTGCTGTCCCCTTCAGTAAACAGAGTAAGTGTGGTGCAGCTAGGAACCTGGGTGTTTACAAACCTCAGGACAAGTTCTGAGGCCTCTATTCCTCCTCCCCACCCAACCTCTAGTCTCCTTCCCCAGGCAGTCTGGGTCACATTGTTTGCTACCTGGATTGTGGATTCCAATTAGCAGGTTTGCAACAGTCAAGTCAAATTGACATATATATATACACATATATGAAACAGTGATTACTTTGGTAATCATTAGAATAATATGGAAAAGCCTTCTAGGTCCCTTAATAGTGAAGGTCATTTAGATGTTGGCAATCAGAAATTCCTTGCTAGTGGGATTATTATTATTATTTTTTAAAATTATGATTCAGGTTGTGTGAGCCTGCAGGTTTGGGAGGGCCTGTCTGCCTGCTGGGAGTAGCTTCTCTTTGATCTTGGGGCTGAATGACTCTCTTTGATCATACAGACAATAGTTCTGAAAAGAACAGAGCCTTAGCAAGTCTCTTCCTAAACTTTCAGGTAAATAAAGGGAGAGTTTTGAATTGATTCTAGAATGAGCAATTCAGATAGGAAACTAGTAGCTCCTTTGAAGTGGATTTAAGGCCCTCTTGATTAGCATAGCAAAGGAGGACTTGAGAGATACTAAAAGGTGGCTAAGAGGGGGCATATTTGGTCTAACGGGCTGCTTTATTGGTGAACGTTTCCTTGGTTTGCGGATCTGTGGTTGGGAATATAGTTAAGGTTATTCCTGGGAAGGGCCTCAGATAAGAGACAAAAAAATTCTAACTGGAATCAGGTCACAATAAAGAGGAATAGCAGGTTTTTTTAAAAAATTGTTTTTATTTTTATTTTTGCTTTTTGGAGGGCAATTTGGATTAAATGACTTGCTCAGAGTCACACAGCTAGTGTGTCAAGTGTCTGAGGCTGGAATTGAACTCAGACCCTCCTAACTCCAGGGCCAGTGCTCTATTCACTGTGCCACCTAGCCACCCCCTAGGAATAGCAGTTTTGAAGGGAAGATTAATGTCTTTAAAATACTGCATGTTTTCAGTCAACAAAAACTGATTAAACACCTTTAAACTAGATATATATTAAACTAGATAGAGTTTAAGACGGATGAAAACGGATAGTCCAATGAATAGAGTGATGGACCTGGAAGCAGGAAGGCCAAGTTGAAATCCTTATATACTTACTAGCCATGTGACCCTGGGCATATCACCTCATGTCTGTGTCTCAGTCTTCTCAACTATCAAATGGGGACAAAAATAGCACCTACCTCACAGGACTGTTGTCAGGATAAAATCTAATATTTGTAAATGCTTTGAAAATCTTAAAATCCTATGTAAATGCTAGTCAGTCAGGAAAACTAAAAGTGACCATGATACTGTAAATGACAACAACATTAAAAGCCATCAAAATTTAGATCAAATGCACTAGCCACTTTTGGTTCTAGAAGATTAGTAATGAAATGATGAAACACCCTTCTCTTCTATTGGTAGAGGTTCAGAGATTTAGAGCTGGAATGGTCTTCAGAGGTTGTTTATGCCAACTTCTTTTATTTTTTTCTAAACAATGGGAATGATGTAGCCCAGAGAGGTGTAGTCATTTGCCTGAGAGCACACAAGTAATGAATGGAAGAGTTGGGATTCATAAGTCCCCTTACTACAATTCTAGTTAGCTTTTCACTTTCAAGAATAATGCTTATGCTGAACAAGTTGTTTTATCTATGATTGTGATGAAACAGTATTGTGCTATAAGAAATAATGAGCATCACAGAAAAAACCTGGGAAGATTGATATGAACTGATGCAAAATGAAATAAGCAGAACCAGGAGAACATTGTATATAGTAACAGTAATAATCAATAATGATCAACTGTGAATGACTTAGCTGTTCTCAGCAATATAATGATCCAAGACAGTTCTGAAGGACTAATGACGCAAAATACTATCCATCTCCAGAGAAATAACTGAAGGAGGTGCACCTAGGTGGCACAGTGAATACAGCACTGGTTCTGGAGTCAGGAGGACCTGAGTTCAAATCTGGCCTCAGACAATGAACACTTACTAGCTGTGTGACCTTGAGCAAGTCACTTAACCCCAATTGCCCTGCATTTCCCTTTTCAAAAAAGAAAAAAAAGGAAAGAAAAAAGAAATAACTTATGGAGTCTGAATGCAGATTGAAACACACAAACACACACACAGACACTTAACTTTCTGTGTTAATCTTGGGTTTGGGATTTTTTGTTTTGTTTTGCTTTGTTTTTAATCTACATTTTTTTTTGCAATGTGGCTAATATGGAAATGTTTTGCATGACTGCACATATATAACATATCAAATTGCTTACTTTCTCAAGGAGGGGGAGAGGGAGAATGGAGGGAGAGAATTTTTGACTCAAATTTAGAAAAATGAAAGACATTTTTGAGTGAGATGGAGAAATTTTTTTTTAAAGAATGGTACTTATATTTTGAGACACTCTCATTGCTATAGTAGATTTCTTGCTCAATTATTTGTCTTTGTTACATGAGAAGGTTCTATTGGTGGTTTTGTGTGTGTGTGTGTGTGTGTGTGTGTGTGTGTGTGTGTGTGTATTGTTTGGAAAGTGACAATGGTATAGAAACAAGAAACACTGAAACATCTTTCAAAATGGTGCTGTCTACTTTACCCAAGGAGGTTGATGTGCTGATTATAAGTGAATGAACCTCAAATCTATTATGGCACTTATTGGTTATAGATGCCACCTTTTCCCTTTTAAACAGTCTCCTTGAGTGAATGCCTCTGTACCAATCACAAAGAGTAGCAGCTCATATTCTCCAAATTCAGGCTCTAAGCTGGAGGTTAGCCCCAACTTATTGCCTGCTAGAAATGGCTCTCATGGCGGGGGAGGGGGGAGGAGGGAGATGTAAGATCTGGGTGTCTTATTTATCTTTGCATTTCCCTAGTATTCTTTATAGTAAGATTTTTAAAAATGTGCATTACGTAATATGTAGGGGGTGGGGAGGAGGGCAGAAATCAGGAATTTGGGGGAGTTAATATATACTTGGGATCATAGGATTATCAATTTAGAGCTAGAAAAAATTTTAGAGGCAATTTTGACCAACTCACTTGAAACCCAGAGGGGTTAAATGACCCCAAGATAGTGAAAGAAACAGAATTTGAACCCAGGTCCTCTTACTCCAAACCCAGTGTTCCTTCCATTATGCACCATTTACCTTTGAATATCCTGCATGGTAGTGAGTATGAGAAATCTAAGCTGAATTGAGAAGGAAGGGAAAAGAAAAGATATTATTTGTGGTGGTATATAAGAGAAAGCTGTTCCATCCAGCTCCTTCGGCTTTGCTAAATGAGGTGACAGAGTGGGAGAGTGTTGCTGTGGGGCTGGGCCAATTTATTTTACTTTTTTGATTTCATGCCCAGAGGCTGTTTGCAGAGAGAATATTTTTAGAAATGTGAAAATAAATACAATTAAATTAGAGAGATGCATGGAAAACATTTTCCCTCTACTAAAAGTTTGTCCTTTTGACCATTAAAACTTATGTAATGGCATCTTCTCCTTCTTCTTGACTGATGATATGTGTTTGCCACATTCTCTAATTAAATAATTGGCTCCCTCTAATAATGATGATCGCCAGAAAATTAACTATGGGTCAAGGGCCTGTGACTAAAAAGAAATCAGGATGGGAACAAAGATAAATTGCAATAAAAAAGGGAATGTTTCCCTCAGCTCCAATCTTATTCTTATTCAAGCTCTCAATTCTTCCTGACCTGGGTTTGCTGTGTCACTAGGTCCCTGAGAAATATGAGAAGGACTAGTGAAAAGCCTGTGGGAGCCATAAGAAAAAAAGTAGGGCCACCAGGGCACAAGCTGAGGGTGTTTCTTTGGTTCATGGGCTGGGGGAGGGTATCCTTTACAGAGTTTGGCTAAAAAACTTGGAGTTTCAATCTCTCCCTCTCCCTCTCCCTCTCCCTCTCCCTCTCTCTCTCTCTCCTCTCTCCTTCCTTCCTTCCTTCCTTCCTTCCCTCCTTTCTTCCCTTCCTTCCCTCCTTTCTTCCCTCCTTCCTTCCCTCCCTCCTCCCTTCCTCCCCCCTCCCTCCCCCCTCTCTCTGTCTCTCAATCTTTCTCTGTGAGTGTATATGCTTATATGTAAGCATGTGCATGCATGTAAGTTGGGAGAGGAGATATAGATAGAAGAAAAGGGGAGGATTCCAATACTCTTATTTGTACTCACTTTTAGTCTCTATTTCCATGATTGGTCGTGGACTTTGGGATGGGAGATCAGACTTAGAAGCAACATATCAAGTTATTTCTCCAACACTTATCTTTGTGAACATTTCACCTCTTTGATCTCAGTTTCCTCCTATGTAAAATGAGAGAACTGGAGTACATGATCTCTTTGTCCCTTACTGTTGCATTCTATGATTCTTAGGTAGTTCAGAGCTGAGGGGGGTGATTTAGTCACTGTGATGGGCAGTAGTTAGTAGAGGGCACCAATGTCTAGCTGGACAAGCAAAGCTGGTGTGCAGTTGCTGATATCCTGACTCTTGACTGAAAGGATGGATACTCTGTGAGACTGAGTGGAGGGGGGCGGGGAGAGGCAGAATTTGAGGCAGAGGCAGAATTGCAAGTTGGACCCAGTCTGGCCCATTAACAAAAAACCAAAGCTGAGTGAAGTAAAACAAGATCAGTTTTAAAGTTGTAGTAGACTGGGGGCTGAGTCAGAAAGGCAGACATGTATGATAAGGCTGTTGCTCAAGATGGATAGGAAGATGATAACAGAAGAAGAGAAGAAGTGAAGTATTCTGGGTAGTCAGTACTGCTGTGCCGAATTATTTATTGTTGTAACTTCTGTGTGGTATCAGTATGCCATGTGAAGAATACTAGAATTTTTAGGCAAATCTTAGTTTACCATTTTGCTAGTCATATTGCCTTGGGCAAATCACTTGTTGAGGAGCAACCTGCTTCATGTCAGGGTTAAACTATATAATCTCTCAAAAATATTCACCTTCTGAGAGCTTATGCTTTTCTTCATTTGTGAAACCTAATGTGTATACTGCATTGCAGAGCTTCTTTGAAGCATAAGGAATTTAAAATTCTGCATGGAAAATGATCCCAAGGGGGATGAATTAAGAATTAAATTTTGAAGACATGCAGACACACTTTTAATTAGAAAGAAAAGGAAGAGTTGTTTGAAGAGACCAGTGTGGATGCATAAGGTACTCATTTTATCAACTTACATTAAAACATATAGAGAAGAAGGAAGCAAAGTTAGGTTACAATAAGTTCATTTTTAAAAATAGTGGTAGAATTTTGCAAGCATAACATCAAGAGTGCTGAGGTTCAGAATAAATTAAGGCTGGTGAAAAGTAATATGGATAGTAAAGATAATTTTAGAAGCTATACAGAGAAAAAGAGGACAAATCAAGGAGAAGATTAGGCTGTTGCTCAAAATGGATAGGATGATGCCAACAGAAAAAGAGAGGAAGGCAGAGCTGCGCAGGGCTTATTTTACTCTGTCCAGGACAAAGGTGGTGATACTGGAAAAGATAAGACAGCATTTAGCTGCGTTTTATGAATTCAAGTCACCAACTTAGATGAACGACACCTCATGACAATAAAAACTGTTGTAAATGTTTGCTCAAACACTATCATTAATCATTGAAAGCGGAGGGGTATCATAAGATTGGGCAAGACCATGTGTTGACCTGATTTTCAATAAAGGAAATGGAGTTGAGTCTATAAATTATTGGCCAGTAAGCTTGATTCCAATTCCTGGCAAAATTCTAGAAAAAGCAATGTGATGGCTATAAGACATCTAGAATGATGAAGTTGTGATCACACAGGGTTAGTTTAGCTTCTTCAAAAACTAACTTTATTTCTATTTCTAGGCCTTAGATATTCCCTCTGTATAGAATGGAGGTTTGGAGAACGTATAGGAAACATCTTCTTGCTAAGATGGTATCTCCATTTGGAACATACTAGGGAGCTGCTTCTGAGAGAACTGTGATGATGACATGTAAGAGAAATGTCTTAGAGACTGGGACACGTGTGGACCCTCTAGAAATTATTATGGTTGTTCTACAATGTGGTTGGGAGGATCCAATTTCCCATTGGTTGCATAGTCAGAATTGTTAGCATCTTCTAAAGGTCCCTAGTCAGTTATGACCACCTCTTTTTTTTCTTGGCCACTTCTTACTTTCTTGTCTTCAACTGCAGGCTGGTGGTATGATGGTGTCTAATGAGAGATCATACTTTAAGGGGAAAGACCACAGGGCTTTTCCCTCTTGACTATGTAGCACAGTAAACATGGCTTCCCTGACTTTTCATCTCTCTTTTCTGTTCTACATGCAGAGACTTAAGTCTTGAACTTTGAGAGATTCCAAGGTAGGAGAGCAAACCATGAATACAGAAATCTGAATCTAGGCTGTTTTACAACCAGCAGATAATTGTTGACTTTGAAACCCCAGCTCAGTGAATGGATGTAACTCCATGCACCAGTAGATTTCCAAAAGAATGCTACTGTGAACAGCTCTTAAGTTTTGCATTACACAGTAGTAGTGAACACTCTGTTTATTCCATTACAAATCAAGGCAAACATTCACAATATAATATTTACAACATTACATCTTATCACAGAAAATCACAATATGGTGTGCATAACAACTTAACATTGGAATGGCCACACAATTTTCACTATAGTGGCCAAAATATTTAAAACAAGGCACAAAAGAACACTCATCTGGTTTCCCTAAGGGGGAAACCCTTCTCACTTAATCATTCATTCAACCAATTCACAATATATCAATCTTCCACTCATGGGGCAACCATTAACTTAATCAGTCACTCATCTAGCAGTCACTCACTAAGCTAGATTCCCAATTACTAAATATCATTAATCACTAATACTGTCATTAGAAAACCACATAAAATCTCCACCCTTTGGTGTCCAGCAAACCTCAGTTTCATCCAAGGGGAGGCCTTTTCTTCATCTTGACTCTGGGTGGTCTCTCTGATTCCCTGGATCCCCTTCCATGGTCCCAGCGCCCTCCTGAATCCACTAAACAGTCACTTGGATTCAGAAGCAGACAGCTGCAGGTTCTCATCCAGTCCTCAGAAGTAGTTAGCTCCCAGGTCCTTATCCAGTCCTCAGGGTGGTCCCTGGCATACACTGAAGTCACAGGGTCCAGCACATCTCAAACCCTTCACCACTTCTCTTGCCTGGAACTCAAGGATCAGCCAGGCCATGAACAAACAAAGTCTTATTCTGGTCATGCTTCTTCAGTCTTCCAGCAGTTCAGCTGGCCCTAGGACCCAGAAGGAATATGGGCCTTCTGGGTGGCCTTCACCAGATTCTGGTCTCAGGTTTTAGTCGGCTTCCAGATGCTGGGAGAGAAACTCTCTTTGTTTCTCTCTCTCTCTCTCTGTTTCTCTCTCTCTCTGTTTCTCTCTCTCTCTCTCTCTCTCTCTCTCTCTCTCTCTCTCTCTCTCTGTTTCTCT
>JAQQSW010015416.1:0-11894 GCA_028646575.1 Pseudocheirus occidentalis | reverse complement strand
CCTTATGTACATTAGAGTTTTGATTACTTTGTTCTCCAAATTCACACACACACACACACACACACATACACACACACATCCTTTTTCCTTGGCAGCTTTACATTCTGGTTGGAAAGATGTGCTACATAAACATGAAAAGTTATGATATACTCTATGATTAAGTCAAGTAATAAGACATGATACAGGATATAGCCATCTAACAGATAATGTGCTATGCCTATAATATCATATCTTAGGGTTGTTGTGAGGATAAAATGAGTTAATACATTCATAAAACATATTACAAATTTTAAAATGCTATATAAGTGCTAGTTGCTGCTGTGTTCTTTTTGTTGTTATTGTTCCTCCTCCTCTTCTTCCTCCTCTTCCTCCTCCTCTTCTTCCTCTTCTTCCTCTTCCTTCTCTTCCTCCTCTTCTTTCTCCTCTTCCTTCTCTTCTTTCTCTTCTTCCTCCTCCTCCTCCTCCTCTTCCACCTCTTGCTTGAATGATTGAACTGGAGTAGAACTTAAAGAATTTAAAGATAATCTACTCCAATCCAATTTTACTTATTAAATTTTAATTAGTTTTTTCCTGTGTAACTTTTATACGTCAACTATTTCAGATATTCCTGGGGAAAAATGATCAAACAAACCAATTGACAGTCAACATGTCCAAAATTGAACTCATTATCTTTCCCCCTAAACCAGTGGTTCTCAACCTGTTGTCACGACCCCTTTGGGGTTGAATGACCCTTTCACAGGGGTCACAGGGTTGCCTAAGACCATCGGAAAACGTAGTTCCAATCGTCTTAGGAACTGAGACACCACTCCTCGATCTGTCTCCTGGCGGGTCTGCCCACATATGAGTATTAAAGGGTTTCAACATTAGGAAGGTTGAGAACCACTGCCCTAAACCTCCCCTCTTCCTAACTTTCCTACTTTGGTCAAGGGCATCATCATTTTTCCAGTCAAACAAGCTCATAAGCTAAATGTCATACTTGATTTATTCTTTCACATTCCATATCCAATCAATTGTCACTTATTGCCATTTCTATCTCAATGACATCTCACATATATTCTCCCTTCTCTCCTCTTACACTGCTGCCATCCAGATGCAGGCCCTCACCTCCTCATGTTGGACTATTTAAGTGACATTTGTTTGTCCCCCTCTCCTGGACACCACCACAGATCTCTTCTCACCACAGCCTGTGCTCCACTCACCAGTCAGATAAATTTTCCTATAGCATAAATCTGACCATGTCTATCCTGGATTCAATAGACTCCAGTGGCTTTCAGTTTCCTCCAGAATCAGATATAGAGCAATGTTTGCTTGTTGAAGTTCTTTATAACCTGGTCCCTTCTCCCTTTGCCAATCTTCTTATACCTTAAAACCTTCTGTTTTTAACTCTGGAATCCATTGACACCAACCTCATTGCTATTCTTTACAGATGACACTCCCTATCTTAACTCCGAGCATTTTTGTTGACTCTCCCTCATTATCTGGAACTCTCTCCCTCCTTATTGCCATGGTTTCCTTCAAGTCTCAGCTAAAGACTTACCTTCTGCAAGAAGCCTTTCTTAGACTCTCTTAATCTTAGTGAAGTCCCTCTAAGGCTATTCCCATTTTTTCTTCTACATATCTTCTTTTGTATGTAGCAGTTTGTAAGTTTTCTCTCTCATTAGAATCTGACCTCCTTGAGAGCAGAAGCTGTCTCTTATTCTTTTCTCCCCATTGCTTAGTATATTGCCTGGCTTAATTAATGCTTGTTGAATGACAGAGCACCTATGTCTGATATGGTCAGTTTACAAACCTAATCTCTCCAGTGACAGGTAGGCACGTTACTTCATCTGTATTTCATGTTCAAGGTTAGTCATTACCTTTATACAATGATTTTCTCCATGCTTGTCTTTTTGTTCACACCACTGTAGTCGGTATGTTTTTCCCCTTTATTTCTACGTACATCACTCTGTATAATTTTGACATCTCCGATATTTTTTGTAGATTTATTTTCTTTCTTTAATAATTAACACATATAAGTTTTCTTGTGTACTGGGATCCATTTTCTATTAATTTTTCTTATAGTTTCCTAAACTAATTCCTTACAAGAAATAGGTGAAGTGAGATTAACCATTAAGAAAAAAAGGAAGGAAGGAAGGAAGGAAAAGAGGAAAGGAGGGAGGGAGGAAAGAAAGAAAGAAGGGTAGGGAAGCATTGTTCTAACAGGATAATTTAGAGTATACCTTTAATTACTAAGAGAGAGAACTTTTCTGAAGCTATTAATCCTATCAATTTATTTCTTTGAAGTTTCTTTCAACTTGTCTAACAAACTTGTTATCTTGTCCACAAATATGGATGATTTTGTTTCCTTTTTGCTGATCCAAACCTCTTGTTTTGTCTAGGAGGAGTAGAGACCCGGGAATTGGAAAATGTTTGACCTCGTTCACACAACTAGTAAGTTAGTCAGGATTTGAACTAGGGTATTTTATTCTCAGTCCAAAGTTCTTTTCACTCCATCAGGCTGTCTGTAAGGAGTCCAGAGAAAGAAATAATTAATAGGTAGGGGAAATCATCAAGGAAATGGGACTTGAACAGGACCTTGAATGCGAATTGCATAGAGTACAAAAATCTTTTTCACCATCTATGAGAATGCCACCGTTTGGAGTTTTGCCACATGCTATATTTATCGCTCCTTGTGATCATTATTTCCCACTTGTGGCCATGTCCTTCTCTGTTCCACAAAACATGTCATTGCCTTGATGAATGGATTTAATGATGGGTAAATAATGTCTACTTGATTGCATATAATGTTGGATAACTGACCTTGATTCCTAATATTGCCATCCTGAGAAAGCACTTTGATGCTATATTTGAATGAGACATTGGGCAAAACCATTTCTCTAGCTTTTTCTATTGTCAGATTTAGAGTGTGCTCCTTGCTTTTATGAACTCCAAGTAATCCCACGATCTGTCAGAGCAAATGTGTTATTTAGCCTAATTCAATTCTTGAGATGTCACGAAACCATGATATAAGGCATGCTTAAAACTTTTTCTGGTTACAGTCTGCAAGAAATGATATTGCAGTGTGTGTTACTGAAAAGTAGCAATCAGAGGGCTCAGCTGTAGTATGATCAGCGTGGTGCAAGATTTGATGTTTGAGGAACTGGGTTCAAATCTCACTACCATTTACTGTTTATATGATCTTGGGGAAGATTTTCCATGTCGCTGGTCCTCAATTGCTTCATTGACAAATGAAAGAGCTTGCCCTCTGTGGTCTCCTCTACCTTCTTTATCCAAATCTCTTTTAGTCCCCAAACTGATAGCTGGTTCATCCCTTGCTTTTGACTAAGTTGCATTATTTTTCTTGGCTTTTTTTTTTTCCTTAAAATTTCAGCAGTTGCAGAATCAGACCTTTCTAGGCAAGAGCTGACTAGGCATGGCCATCAGTGTTATTATAGTATAACCTTAATATGCTATGTTCAACCTACACACAAGTCTCTCTAGCCTTCCAAAGACTGGCTGAACTCTCAAAAGTGACAGAGAGAATCAGCAGTTGTTCCGGAAGGGGTAGCAGAACAACTGTTGATGGACTTCAAGTCTTGGCCAAGTATTTGAGATTAGGTTGTTGTTGGCTGGGCGCAGCAGGGAAGTGTTCCAGGAGGTCATTTCCCTTCGTGTGTAAAAGGCTATGTAGGGAACTGTTTTCTCAGTGTTATTGTAGCTCTCATTATATGCTTGTTTGTTGTTTTGGGTGTGGTTTTTTTTTTTTTTTTGGTCTGCATGCTTTTTAGTCATTGGAACATAGGGATTAGAGCTAAAAGGGATCTTGGAGATTTTTCTAATAATCCAGGAGTGGGGAACCTGGGGCTTTGAGACCATATGAGGCCTTCTAGGTCCTTAGGTGCTACCTTTTTGACTGAGTCCAAGTTTTGCATAACAAATGCTTTTATTAAGAGAAGTTGTTCTGTGAAGTTTGGGGTCAGTGAAAGGGCCATACTTGAAGACCTAGAGAACCAATGTGGCCTCAGGGTCATAGGCTCCCCACCCTGAAACCCATTCTTTTAGAGGAGCCATAGATATATAGCAGAAAGGACTACCAAACATGGAGTCAAAAAGACCTGAGTTCAAATCTCATCTTTCACATTTTCTTTTTGTGTGAACCTAGGCAAATCACATAACCTCTCTGCCTTAGTTTTCTCATCTGTAAAATGGTCATAATAAGAGCAACTACCCTATAATATTTTGAAAATCAAATAAAAAATGTAAATGCTCTAAAACTTCCTGCTTTCCTTTGCCTGAATCATTTCACATCTGGAATATTGTTGGTACCACCTTTTAATGCTGTAAAGACAATGTTGAAAGCTATAAACACTTTGATCAATGAAATGACATCCAAAATTTTACCAGACCAATGATAAAACATGCTTCCTATCTCCTAACTCATAAGTAGTGGATTCAGAATTTAGAATGAATCATATGTGCATCTGCATACATGTGCATATGTCTACACATATATACATGTGTGTGCACACACTCACACATATACACACACATTTGCTGACCAAGGAGGGAATTTGTTTTGCTGACTATAAATATTTATTACAAGGAAATTGTTTTTTCTTCTTCCTACCCCCTACCCCCAGAGTAGGATAGCTGGTGAAAAAGAGAGAAAAGAGATTTATTTTCATTTAAAAATTGTTTTTAAAAAGTACACAGATAATGCTTATATAAATTTCCACTACTATTGTTATTACTACATACGAGGAAAGTGAAACCCAGGGAGTTAATAAGACTTGCTCAGAATCACACAAGTAGCTCATAGTAGAGTCAGGTTTCCGACCCACACTCACACATTCTGAATCCCTTCACTGAATTCTGGTTCTTCCCTCTGAGACCCCTGAAGGATAGTATATTACACTAGCAGAACTGACTTCTCAGTCTTGTGTTATTAAGCATTCACTCTGAATGTAATAAGCAGGCTTTCCCCTGATACTCACCTTCCCTTTGAGCCCTATTCCCCTTCCTTCACTCTTACACAGGCATACTTGTACTATGATGAGTCTGATAATATTTAGAAAAACTTCATAGAACCTTAGACACAGACTTTCTGAAGGGCCCTTAGAAATGCTCTAGTCCAATTTCCTCATTTTTCAGATGAAGAGACTGAGGCTATGTGACTTGTCTACTTATTTTATTAAGTTTATAATTCATTTTTTTAATGACCCAAATTTCAAAACATATAATAGCAATATATGCAAGTGGTTAATGCCTGATGCATGGGAGATGGGCAGCTATATAAGCAAAGAAGACAAAGGATAACTTGAAACTCTCATCTGTGCTCACAACAAACATTAAAACCTAACCATTTGGGGTGGGAGGGGAAGGGAAGAGGCAGCAATTTGATCTTCAGACAGCAATGGAAACAAATCCTGGCTGTTTCCAATCCAAAACTTGGAAGTTAAGATGATGCCAAGAGATGCGAATAGCAAAAGTTAAACTTTACATATGTCCAATGAGGATATAGTTCCTCAATGGGTCTCATCAACTACACCCCTAAACAGAGAGGTCCATCACTGTCAGGACTATCATTGCCAAACAGGAAGCTGGTGATTGAATATTCATGTAAGGCAAGTCAAAGTACAGTAATGGTTTCCTTGATTTGAAAGGGACATAGCCAGATGTTGCAACCATTTCTTGAACAAGCAGACAGGAAACCGAACCTGATGTCTTTTATTTTAATGTTTCCCAGACAATGAGCAAACACACCCACAGGGATTGTAGTAGCACTTTGGAGTCACAAAGGCTCTCACTTTTGGACTACCATCATTAAGTGCAAGCAGTCCTCGTCTTGGAATGAACAGACCTGTGTTTGAATCTCCCCTTTTGCTACTTATTCCTTTTATGATTCTGGAGCAAGTCACTTATTTTTCCCAGCCCCCAACTTCTTAAGCAGTAAATATGAGGAGGCTGAACTAAATGATCTCAAAGATTTCTTCCAGGTCTAGATCCTGAGACTTTGGGCCTATCATGAAGCTCTCTGTCTATCTCTGACATCAGAATGTAAGCTCCTTGAGGACTGTGACTATTTTCCTTTTTTCTTTGAATCCCTTAGCACTATACCTGACACATAACATGCTTAATAAATGTGGATCAGTTGATCGAATCAGTTTTTCTTATGTACCTTAGTATAAGGTATAAGTAAAGTTATACTTTGTTTTTCAATCTCTAAGGTTTTTGAGTTGGAGAGATGGCTAAAGATGGTTTTTATTCATAAAAAAAATGCCTCCTAAACAACTAAACCCTAGGCCTGAAAATTAGGCACTGGTACTATTAACGCATGCCCATTCTTTGACCTAGTGTAACTCTCCATTGTGCAGAGGAAAGAGTACTGTATTTAGTGCTAGAGGACTATAGTTTAAATCATGACTCTGTCGTGTATGACGAATCCTCAAACTTTTATTGGTGCTAAATTACTCGTCTGTAAAATGAGGCATTTGGAAGAGAGAAAATCCATTCAGCTTTAAATCCTATGATTCCTTGACTGTAGTTTGTCTTCCTAGTCTTGGATGCTCTTTGTCAGTCTCCCTCTGACCCAGCAACTCTGATTCCTGATGCCTCCTATGAGTCTAGATTTTCCAGTTGTCAGTTCCTGTTTATAGTCTCTGTGTCTCCATTTTAATACATTCCAATTCACCTTCTCCTTTGGGCGAAATTTTCTTCCTAATAAGACGTGCTTCCTTGATAAGTCCTTCCCCTGTTTGGTCAACTCACACTATCCAAACTATCTCATAGTCATTTAGCTTCTCCACTACCTGGTCTTTGTAGCTTTGTCTGTATCTGTACTGTAGGGAGGTGGAAGGACTTGATACTTGATGTGAACTTGTTGGATAAATTTTCATTTCTGCACAAAATGACTTTACAAACGTCAGGGATGATTAAAGTTAAATTTGAAGGATGGCCTTCAAAAACTTTTTTTACCAGTTATTATTGCATTGCCTATAAATCTCCTTTACATCATACCTTAAAACAAAGAATTTATTAAAAGAGGGAGAAAATAATTTAAATCAGCAAAACTGACCTATATATAGAAAAAAATTTTATACTGTACAGCTTTTCACATCCCTTGACCTCCTACTTGTGCAAAGGAGGGATAGGAGAGGTCTTCTCATATTTCTTCTTTGAGGCCAGACTTAATCTTTATCATTCACAATAGTCATATTGAATTGTCTTTGAGTTGTAGTTGTTTCCATTTACTTTGTAAGAGTTATTGTGTGTATTGCTCTCCTGTCTTAGCTTACTTCACTTTGCATCAGTTCACATAAGTCTTTTAATCATCATGCATTCCATTACATTCATTTGTATTAATTGAACTTAGGACTCTTAAGGGAAAAAATGAATAGAAAGATGATGTTTCATTAGTCTTTTAAATTAGATTTTAGAATGTTTACATGATTTTCATCAGCTCTTCTCAAACTTTGTAATATCATAATGACAATGCTTTTGATACTATTGGGTTTGAGTGGTTTTAAAAATGTACTATAACTGAAATTTAAAAAATTATTTATTAAATTCATTTATTTCTTTTTCGTTTTCAACATTTGCTTCTATAAAATTTTGAATTCCCAATTTTTTCCTCATCTCTCCCTTTTCCCCACCCCAGATGGCATGTAATTTGATATAGGCTTCCACATGTATATTTGTTATATTAAAACTATTTTCACATTGGTCATGTACAGCTGAAATTTTAATTGCATTTATTACCTGTCTGTAACTGGTTTTCTTATATGAGAGTAGGGCACTAGGTAGGATATTGGTCTTAGAGTTTGAGCCCTGCATTTGATACATATTTAATCAGAGGACCTTGGATAAGTTACGTTAGCTCTTTGAGACAATTTCCTCATCTTTAATGTGGAAATAATGATAATTATTTTTGCCACCTTCAAAGGGTTTTTGTGATGTCCTAATGTAAGGTCCTATACTTGAATTGTAAAAAGGAATTAAGCTTACATAGGTAAGGTGGAGGCATGACTTTTCATGTACATGCATGAGGCTTTTCATCTAAAAAAGTACATGGTGGTTTCAGTAAGGCTCCAAGTTCAGAGTGAGTCAACAATGTCAGTTTATCCACAAGAAAGCTAATGTGATTTTAGGTGTTAGTAAGAGAGTGACTGCCTCCAGGCTAAGAAGGTGATGATCCCTTTCCAGTATGGATTATTTCATTTATTGCACTAGTATCCCCAATGCTTAGCCCAGTGCCTAACACATAGTAGGCATTTAATAAGTACTTGACAGCATAATTGATTGACTTGGCTACACCACATCTCAAGTTTTGTTTGCACTGCTAGGTACCTCATTTTGGTGAGAATTTTGATAAGCTGGGGTCCATTTGACAGGTGAGGAGACCAAGCTTCTGGGAGATTAAGGGATTTGCTCATAGTTTATAAAGGACTGAAGAATGATTCAAATCCAGGGTTCCAGAGTATAGGGCCCCTACTCTACACACTATGTCATGTTGTTTCCTAGAGGAATAAATTGATTTTGACTGAAAGGAAGTATAAAAGAAATAGAATATACTATCCCTATCCTACAAAGTATATGGAATGAACACATGAAAAAGAGTCATGAAAACTTATAAAAAGATGCATAAACCAGTGCCATACAAGTAGTATTCATCACATAAACTGTGAGGACACAGTGGATGATCATCCACTAATCAAACCCCAAGGAAAGTTTGAATTGTAGACAGGAGGAGAAAGAGAACTGCATTTTGTCTCTCATTCTGTCCAAAGTTAAGTCCACTGAGCTATATCTAAGGCCTTGCGTTTTCCCAGAGCTTTCCCTCAGTTCTGAGTTTTTGAGAGTCTGCTGAAAACCATGACTTTACTTGAAAAAAGAAGCAGGCCCAATTTAGAACACCCCCAGAGGAAAACATTTGGGTCTTAACAGGAACCATAAAACCCAAATTATGAACCCAGAGAATACAAAGCAAGCAGCCAGAGCTTTGGTCCACAAAGGAGCCTTTGATGAAATGGAAAGCTTCTCTGGAATGCCAACACCAGAGAGACTTGTAGTGCACTCACTGAGTTCTGTTTTCTCTGGGCTGACAGTCTAGGTTGTGCCTGGTGGTGTCTGGTTGTATTAGTGATGTTAGCTTCCATTGGATGATGGCATATAATGGTACTTCTATCCCACTGACTTCATGACCTTTAAACTAAGCCAGAGTGGAGGCTCCCAGATCCACCCTATGCCATGATCATGTTGATGATGCAAACTGTGCCCCTGGCAGTGGCTTTCACAGGGTGTTGATCTTTCCATGTGACTTCTTTTCCAAGTTCCATCTCTCTCCTGTTTGCAGAGTTTGTGGTACCAGGTGATACTCCTTCACTTGCTTGCTGCAAAGCTCTATGATTTAGTAATGAGGTTAACTCCTCCTTCCCTATTCTCTGTATGCATACCTTACTATTGTCCTGAAAAAAGTCTCCATCCATCACATCCTCAGTGCAATGGGGAAAAGCAATAGTCAAACCTGAGAGGTGAATTGCCTCTATTTGAGCATTTGTCCCTTTTCATTATTTAGGTTTGAGAATACCACTGAGCTACACTTTGATTCAGGATCCCTTGACTTTTCATAGCCTATTATTCCCACTAGAATAAGAATTTGAATATTTGCTTTCCAGTGCCAAGTACCTTAGTTCTTGCTGTATTAGTAGCCAAGTAAGACAGGGCATCTGTAAGTATTTAACTTCTTAAATCTGTGTATTTTATATTTACTTTAGTGGGGTCAGATTTTTTTTTTCTCTACGATGGTCAGTCATCAAGCTTAGAGCCTCAAAAATCTTCAAAGTATTCTCAGTACTTTTTCTTTTAAAAAATTAAATAAATGATCTGCTATGTTGTTTATCACTTTCCCCCCCTTTTTTTTCTAGAAGGGGATAGTGTGGTAGAATAGAAAGTAAACCTGATATGGAGTCAGAGTACCTGAGTTTGAATCCTGGTGCTGTTATTTATATAACTTTATATATATAACTTTGGACAAGACGCTTTATATATAGGCTTTCAAACATCTGTTTAAAAAGTGAAAGAGTTAGGCTAGATGGCCTACTAGCTCTCAAAGTATAAGGACCTAGTGGAAGATTATCCTTTCTGTTACTTGAGTTGTTCAGTCCATGCTTTCAGCCAGCCTAGAGAAAGCTTACATCCTGATAAATTGTTACAATAAGAACAACAACAACAACAACAACAGCAAGTCATTTAGTGGATATTCTGTAGTGGAAATTTTTTTGAGGGGACTTAGGAAATATATATAAGCCTAAATGTTTGATCATGTTCCTTCCAAGCCTGAAATTCTGTGTGTCTCTGATATCCCAAAGAACAGTCTGACTAACCTACCCAGAGGCTGGTATTAAAAAACTTCCTGATTCAAAATCACTTTTCTAACACATGCTTTCTTCCCCCTCAGTCTTAAAGTATACACAGGCTATCCTTTCTCTACCTCCTAAATCTATTTTCCCTATCATTTCCCAACAATTCCATGGATTCCACCTCAAAGACAAGCCCCCTCAGTTCCACACAAGAATCCCCATTCCTACTTCTCTCCTCTCTTCCAACTCAGGTACATTTTTTTTTCCTCAGGAGAATATCCCTTTCTCCATTTCCTTTATGTAGTCTCTTTCCATTCCTAATTCTATTTTATTTCTCTTTAAATCCTCTCTTAATTCCTATCTACACACTTCCTCTTTTCCTTTCTCGTTCCAATTCGTGATTTTTAAATGAAAAGACAAACTCTAATCATGACTGATGTGTAAGAGTGGTGTTGGTGAAACACCTGTTTTGAGGAAAACCATAAATTCTGAAGTGAAATTAAACATCATTATCATTGCAATCAGCCTTAAAAGCCCTTTAAACTGTTCAGAAATCCCTTCAGAATTTCTACAGAACTCTCTTATTTATCTCTACAGCCTTCTTTGATTAAATCTGATTTTATTTAAGCTCTAGCATGCAAGAAAAATTAAAACTAAGTCTTGTTTAATTTTGTTTTTCTGTCCTATTTAATTACTAGCATTGCAACAGTACTGTTTGCTGATTTTTAAAAATTGTAAATATAGAGCATTTCTAATATACTGTGTGGATTTTCTTACAGAGGAGGGCAGTGGGAGACTGAGTCACCCAATTCTATCATTATTTTTTTTTCACGATGAAATGTGTTCCAAGTTTTAAATAACTAATTTACAAAGAAACTTCTGATTTAGAACCCATTCATTCTCTTTAGGGACCATAAGCACATCAAAAAAAAATGACAGTTATACAATGATAAGTTAAGGCTATGACACATTCTATCAGTCTCTTACTCAATAAACACCCTGTTTATGCTAACACATCCTAATGAAGACTGCAGACAGAATTTGTATAACAAAACAGGACAAGAACGAAAGAGTCACCATAGGTCTGTCTCATTTCTGTCTACAAAATTGTAATTTATTGTTGGATAACTAGTTTGACTTTTTCTCCCCTCTCTTCATCATTAAATCTTTCCATTAGTCAACTTTAAGAGTATTCTCTGAGATCCCCTTCAATTCATTATCACCTTCTCTTACAAAGACCATGGTCAACTACAAAGCATCCATCTTCTGCCTTCCCAGTCATCGTTCTTTTGATGTTCTCTTCATTCAGTTTCCCTACCTTTTCATTTTATGAATTCTTGTTCTTTTTTCCCAAACCTTTCTTTGAGTTTCTCCAGACTTTTGTGTCCCATCATCTTTAAAATCCCATTCCTTTCAAGAAGCCACTCCTGACCCATTTGAAGGTGATATAATTGATTTTCCTCTCATTTTTTTTTGACAAAAAGCATTTTTATTTTGACATCTGAATAAGTGTTGACTCCTCAGGACATGGTGGCCTTTAGCATCTTTTCCAACTTA
>JAQQSW010015415.1:0-11894 GCA_028646575.1 Pseudocheirus occidentalis | reverse complement strand
CCTCCCTCTTTCTCTCTCTTTCAACCCCCAGGAAAAGGCACTTAAGGCTAGAATCCTAGGATTTAGAGCTGGAAGGGACTTCAGAAGTCATTCCAGTCCAATCCTTATATTTTATACAAGAGAAAACTGAAGCAAAGAGAGGAGAAAGAACTTGCCCCAAGGTCATGCAAGCAGTAAACCATAAAGCTGGGCCAAAAATGTAGCTTTTCTGACTCTAAAGGCAAGTTTGATGCTTCTATTCAAAGTATTTTATTTCAGAAAGATAAACAAAGATGTCATTATCTTTCTATTGTGTTCCTTTTGGGTGAGTAGCAACTATTCAAACACATTAAAGAGAAGAAGAGCAATCTTTGGTTTCTAGGTAAATGCTATCCATAATGAACAGTGACAATCAATTATATTTGTTGACTTCTGGTGTAGTATGACCACAGCACTTCGGAAAAGCTGTAATACAGAAAAATCATATACATGTCTACATACACATATGTGTAAGTATAAGTATATAAGTGTATGTATATAGTTATATACATACATATGTGTATGTATAAGTATATTTATACATATATGTGTATATAAAATATGCATGCATTTATGTATGTATGTGTATAACATATGTTATGGTACATTATATATTACTTATATATTATATACATAATATATGAGGCATATAATGTTATATTATAGATATTATTTACACACTACATATAATATATAAGAGACATATATATGTATGCATATTTTTTTCAAAGCCTCTCTCCAATAGGCTGAGTCTCTCTCTAGTCACCGTCCCTTTTCTTGAACACCACTCCCTCTTTCTTCTGGAATTCCATGACTGGGACGTCCGAGTTAGAAAGCTAATCAAACTCCACTGTGATCCTATTCCTCCTTAGGAAGCACAAGTGGCGCAGCGGATCCAGAGTCAGGAAGACCTAAATGCGAACTGAACCTCAGATACTTAGTAACCGTCTAACCCTTAAGAAGTCAGTTGACCTCTGCCTCAGTTTCTTCAGCTGTCAATGGGTACAATAACAGCACCTGCTTCCTATGGTTGTTGTGATGATCAAATGAGGTAATATTAGTGTGCATTTATTACAGTGCCCAGCACATGTCATTGTTGTTGAGTTGTTTCAGTTGTGTCTGTGACTCACTCCATTTTGGGTTTACTTGGCAAAGGTACTAGAGAGGTTTGCTATTTCCTTCTCCAGTTCATTTTACAGATGAGGCAACTGAGGCAAACAGGGTTAAGTGACTTGCCCAGGGTCACACAGCTGGTAAGTGTCTGAGGCCAGATTTTAACTCAGGTTCTCCTGACTCCAAGCCTGGCATTCTACCCACTGTGCCACTTAGCTGCCCACCTGGCATATAATAGGTACTTAATCAGTGCTTGTTTCCTTTCTTCTTCAGTCCTTATACATTGCGTAATGCTTAAATCAAGAGTCCTACTCGTGAAATGAAACCTAGTCCTTGGTTTCCTTAGGCACTGAGCAGGGAAAAGTCAATGCAACAAAAGATAAGAAGGGTTCCCGCGTGCCAGACAGCTTCTTGGTGAGGCGTTATGGGATCTTCTTTCAGAAGGCTATTTCTTATATCTCTTGAAGATCTTTAGTGGTTGCCTATTACCTCTAACATAAAACACATTATCCTCAATTTGGCATTTGAATTCCTTCACAATCTGGTTTCAGATGGCATTTCTGGACTTTTTTCAAGTTATTACCATTGAGATACTCTACATACTAGCCAAACCGGCTCACTAACTTCCACCAAAGTCAGCATTCCACCTTCCATCTGCTGGGGTTTTTAGGTCATTCCTCAGTCCTTAAATTTACTCCTTCCTTATTTCCGTCTCTTGAGGCAGCCAGGTGGCACAGTGGATAAAGGGCTGGACTTGGATTCAAATCCTCCCACAAATATATACTTAACTATGTGACCATAGGCAAATCATGTAACCTCTCAGCCTCAGTTTCTTTATGTGTAAAATATGAATTGCAATAGCAGATACCTCACAGGGTGGTTTTGAGGACCAAATGAGATAACACAGATAAAGTGCTTTGCAAACCTTAAAGTGACATATATATATGTATGTTTGTGTACATACATATGTGTGCATGTATATATACACACATGCATACATATACACACATGTATAATTTCCCCTTAGAATTCTTAATTTTCTTTCAGACTCAACTGAACTATCACCTTCTGAGATCAAACCTTACTTAATCCCCTTAGTTGTTAATGTTTTTCACTCCTTTAAATATATTTTACTTACTTAGGTATGGATGTTATATTTATCAAATCATTTACAAGAATATCAATTTCAAAAGGGCAGAAATTTCTTTCCTTTTCATCATTGTATCCCTAGCATTTAGTGCAGCCCTTGAAATGCAGTCGGCACTTAATAAATGTTAGGAAGCTGAGTTGATTTGAGTTGAGGGAGACATCTAGGTAGCGGAATGACATTAGCAAAGGTTTCTGTGATCCTTTGAAAGTTGCTTTCCCAAAAGGAAGTTTCTGATCTTTAAGGAATGGGGGAAATTGGAGGGAATCCTTTTGAATCAGAGGATACATAAGAGGGGAGTAGTAGGCAATAAACTTGGAATCGTGAGGTGACACCTGATGGTTAATTTTCCATATCCATATATACACAGACACACATTGAATACGTTAGATGTTACCAATGGATCTTCCCTCAGATATGCTCTTGTATTCTCAGAGCTATTCTAAAGACTGAGAAGGCTTTGGAAATGTAATAGTAAACTAAATGTCAGTGATCCTTTATCTGGTCCATAAGGTCTCCTGATTTTCTATTGCTAATAAAATTGGATCTCTAGGAGACTTTTATGGTCTCAGGCTACTGGTACTGATCCAGTAGTGGAAAGAAACTGGAAGAAAAGCCTGGCCAAGAGGCATACTGGAGCCCAGGGAGACTGAGCTTTCTCTTCAAAGACTGTCAGAAGAAGCCATCTGGAAAAGGAGAGAGTTTAAGGAAAGTACTTTTTCAGAAAAAAGTTCTTATCAGTCATAGTGCCAGTTAGTCACAGACATTTCTGTAGACTCTAACGTCTCTACGAACCTTAGGCAGTTTCGTTGATGTCAGAATGACTGCACAATTCAATCCTATAAAAAGAATGTGCTGTCATTAGAGCTTATAAATCCTCCATAAGTGGACAAATGCCTTTTTCATGGGGTTGTAAGAGACTCCCTTGGGCCTCCTTTTCTCTTCTCCATGTAGTAAATTAACCCCAACTTCTTTAACATGTACATCATAAAAACAGCTTTGTATCCTGGTTCAAAACTTCTGCCCATTAGATTCAGGTATTTTGGCTTCTCGGGTAGCAATTCGAGTCATCCAAGCCATCCAGAGAGATACACTATCACAGGGCCTAGAAGAGTGTTTGGAAGAGGAATTGACTGAGATCAATCCAAGAAACTTCATGGAAGAGGCAAGTTGCTACATGCTTTGGCATAAAAATTCACCTGTGTAAGGAAGGCATCTTCCCACATATAGGATATATGAACAACTTGATAACATTGTTCTTCAAATGTAGCAGAATTTGTACCATGGCTGGATTACATAAGGTAAGTCATCAAAGTTGGAAAGAAGAGAAACTAGGGTACAGGCCCCTCTTTTCAATGATTCAACCTTTGTCTTGGGTTCTAGACTTCTTAAAATAGAAATATTTATATAGTAAATATAGTAATATTTGTGTATAAGTTGTTTTAGGGAGAAATTCAGGTTTGATTATAGCCATTTATCTCCTTTACCCAGTAATCTTGGAATGGTATAGAATGTGATCACAGCCAACTCTAGAGGTGTCTAAGTTTCCTGGGAAACGCCATCATTTTATGCCCTAGGCTAAGGCTTCTGAGCCCACCCAAGCACCGGACTCTATTATATTTATTAGAGATCAACTTTATCTCTTTCTCACCTCCAGCATTCCCTAAATGATTGCATGGCCCAAAGTTTTATATGTCAGGGACAAAGGAGTTGAACATAAAAAGAGAAACAGTGAGGAAGAGAGTTTATCATTACAGGCAGTGGAAATTAGGCACCCAGTGTCTTTCGGACTGAAGGAAGCAAAGAGGGCTTTCTCTTCCGTAACTGTTAAGACCTTCTCCCTTCTCTGGAGAACCAAAGGTAAGGAGGAGCATCTCTGAATTGTGTCATCTAACCTGAACCCTATTCAGCCCACAGCATAAGGATCACCTTCTCTAGCTTTATCAGTACCATCATCGGTTTTCACAGTCTTTCTAGGCGCAAGGTCTGGGAAGGAAACAACAGTAGCTACGATTTATAATTGATAGCATTTACAAAGTGCTTTAACATTTGCAAAAAGCTTTACAAATATTGTCTCATCTGATCTTTGCAACAAACCTTGGATATAGCTGCTGTTCTTGTCCTCATTATACTGATAAGGAAACTGAGGCTGAGTGGAGCTTCAGTGACTCAATCAGGGTCATTCAGCCAGTAATAAATACCTGAGACAGGATTTGAACACGTCTTCCAATTTCTCTTTTCTCATTTATTATGCTATCCAGCTGCCTCATGGGAAACTTGTTGCTGAATGAGAAACAAAATATATACTTCACATTTTTCTTTCTCTTAACATGGAGAATATGCCTGTTCCTCTCAGAATTTGCTCCTCTCTCTTGGCTTCTTTCTAGAATGTTCCTGAAACCCATCCTGGTTCCCCCCACCCCCACCCCCAACACGCACACAGCTTCTCAAATTTTCTCTCCAAAACATCCAGTGCTGGAATTGTTGTATGTTGCAGGGCAGAGACTGCACGAGGGGCATAAAGTTTTCTTCCCAGAACTTCCTGCCAGAGCTTTCCTTTCCATTAAGATATTTGGTATCAGAGAAAGATCACTAGATTGGGAGTTAGAAGAGCTGGGTTCTAGTGTTGATTCTGCCAGTGATTTGTTGCGTTTCCTTTGCCAAGTCAAAAACTCATGGATGAATCTTTAGCTGTCAGAGTTAGAAGATACCACAGAGAAAATCTAGTTGAACTCCCTTCTTTTATAGCTGGGGAGGTAATTTGCTCCAGATTAGATAGATAGTTTGTGACAGAGTTAGAAGGTAGATCTCACGTCACCCAGTTTAAAATGCAATTGTCGTTTTCTGCTTTTCTGGTTTGGCCTTCAGTTTCCCAAGGTACCTTATCTTAGTAATTTTTGCTGTTCTTTTATATTTAATCAAGCTCTAAATCAGTTTTCTCAGACTCTATCCCTCTGGACCTGATTACTAAACAAAGGGTTCTTTTCCCCCCCACCCCCCGTCCTACTTGCTGTCTACCCTTTCTCCCATCCTCAAGATTTTCTTTTTAAATAATCTCTTAGTGTGGCAAAAGAATTAGAATTGAATAGGACAAAAACAGTCTAGTATTGCCTCCCAATATGTTATTAGTCATCAAGTCTAAAAAAGTCCTAACAAACTGAGAAGCTATGTAAAAGAAAAAGTCAGTCTTCCTACCCCACTTCAGTTTTTCCAGCAAAGTCAGGAAATTTCTTTTAGCAAGGAAATTCTGAAGCTAAGACTTGACTTCAAATGGTCTAGTACCTCAAGTCCATTATTCAGGCCTGCAAGCCATCTTTCCTGTTCTCTACTTATTCTGTTACGTGAAAGTTCCTTCTTTCCTCTCTATGTCATTTATCTGGAACTAGAACAGAGGTCATCTACTCCAAACTGAAGTGTAGGCAGTTGAAGTGATTTAGTCAAAGTCATGTAAGTGTTAAGGGGCAATGACAGGGTTCAAATCCAGGTCTTCTAACTTGAGATCGAGGGTTTTTCTCCATATACCAGTTTGTCCAACCAGTTTTCCTTTTCAGTAAGGACATTAGTTGTTACTGTATTATATCAAGTTTGTGGAATTCTAGAGAAAGAGAATCTCAGGGTGACCTATTTGATATTGAGTGGTGGTGGTGGTGGTGAGGATAATGATGATGATGACAGGCAGTGAAGTGTAAAGAATAGAGTAAACCAGGAAGAGTAGGGTTTAAGTTCCTCCTTTGACACATACGATATCGTTCTCTGTAGGTGATTTAAATGTCTCGTTGCTTCCCTAGGTAACTCTCTAAGACTTAAGTTGCAGAGAAGGTGATGAGTTTCATTAACAGAGGGAGTTTTTCATGTGGGAGTTCCCTAAACTAATAAAATCAGATCCAGTCTCTATCATCTACTTGTTTTTCTTTTCTTTTTTACTGCTACTTCTTTCCCTAACTAGAAGGAAATTTCTGTTTTCAAATAGAAAGGGCAACCACTGAACCATATATAAGGATCTCGGCAAGTACATGTTGACTTAGAACAGCACATATCAATATTATCCATGTTTTGTTGCATTCTTATTTATTTTGTTAGATACTTTCCAATTACATTTGAATCTGGTTATATACACAATTGGGAATGTGCATGGTGATGTGTTTAACATCTGTGCCTTATATATAATATACAGCCTCCTATGAGAGATAGTGAGGCATAATAAAAAGAAGTCTGGATTTCAAGTCAAAAACCCAGGGTTCGGAAGCTCTTTTTCTTATAACTAGTATAACCATGAGTGAGTTAGTAACCTCTGGGTCTTCATTTCCTCATTTCTAGAATGAATGGGATTGACTAGATTACCTCTAGGGTAGTTTTCAATCTATGATCCTTCTGGACAAATTCCTATAGCAGTTTGGATGTAAAAGTGCTCACTGGGAAGAAGAAATGATGAAGGAATAATAGTCATTTTTTAAAACGTTATTTAAAGGACAAAGAAAACTTGTTACAAAGAAAGCTTTGCCAAGCCTAAGGTTGGATGTACCTAAGTCCATTGGCAGGTACTCAGAAGATTTGTGTGAAAGATGACTCGGTTGGTATCTGGCCATGGTCTAAGTGACAGATCTGTCGAGCAGAGAGGAAGCCAGGCAATTCTCTCTGAGCCTGAAGCCATTTTGTCACATGTCTTCCTTGCCTTGTCCCACATAAAAGCCACTCTTTACGATGTGAGTGCCATTGGAATGAGCTAATTGGACTGGTAACTGATGTAGCATTCTGACCCAGCTAATAGCAAGACTGAAATTTTCAGAGACGTTGGGACAAATTACCTTTGGATTCTCCTGCAGCCATAAAAGCTTTTACTGTTTTGTAATTTTCCATTTTTGCTGCTGGCATATTTGCATATTGCTTAACAACTTCTCTTGAGTTATTTGTCAGATATTATCCATCTCTTCTTAATAAGTTAAGACAGCTTACATTAAGGCTTTGTAGTTTCCCTGCTTTGTTTCTGTCACTTTTAGCTCTTTGCTAGGCAGTGCTTCTCAGGGTGTCATAACCCTGACTACCACTTCCAGAGAAGCCACAGAGAAGAGTCTGCCTATGGAGCACTGCCAGCTTCCTCCTCTTTAAAAAGAAAACAGAGCCCTAGGAACAAAAGGACATAGAGTTAAGTTCCTATAGTGAGAACTATTTCAATGGGAAATCCTGGTTATGTGTGAAATATGCTCTGTGGGTATACTACAGGACACATTAGAGTACTAGAATGGTATCAGTAATAGTCCTGGCCCCACCACTAACTAAGGTCACTGTCAATCTATGGGTCTCAATTCCTTTCTCAGTAAATGAGAGGGTGGACCTAGCTGAACTCTAAGGTTTGTCCAGTTGTAAATTCTATAAGTCTCTAGCATTCCCATACTGGGAGTCAGGACACCTAGGTTCTCATATTACCTTTGCCACTAACTAAATATGTGACTTTGGAAAAACTACTCCCTTGCTATGTACCTCAGTTTCCTTCTCTGCAAAATGAGAGGGTTGTACTAGATAGTGTCCAAGATCAATTTCTATACTTCTATGATTCTTTTTTCAATAGACTTGCTAATTGGAATCCAGTATTACATTAAGTTATTTGGATAATATAGGCCAAGTTTATTTGTCGATCAGGAGAGTATATACCCACAGTACCATGAGGCTAGATATCTATATTGGTCCTTAGGATGAAAGAGAAATGCAATAAGAAGTCAGGGGGCTTGCTCCTCAAGTAACTCCAAATATATTTCTCTTCCAAGTTAGCTCTCAGGTTAATATCATGATCTCTGAAGCCTATACAGATGGGTTTGGGGATGAAAGAGAGACTCACCAAAATGTCAGAAGATTGCCCTACTAGTGCCTTCACTTTGGTTACCTTCTGAGAGGAATCCGAACACTTGGGTGATATTAGTTCACAAGATTCTAGGGAAAAGTGAAACTCAGTGGAGATAACGGAAAATTGTTTTGATGGTTTAGGAGATATTGTGAGTCCCTTATGTGTTTTCTACATTTTCTGTGAGGTAATATAGAGACTGGTGTATGAACCTGATGTATGGATTGTCACCTTGAGTGCTTGCATTAGTTAAGGGATCCTTGTTACTCACGTAGAATCATATGTAAAATGTCATCTTTGGTTTCTCTATATGAGAGGTGAAAGAGAGCAAGGAGCAGAGGGACAACTAGTTATCATCCCGGTTAACTAGGAATATGGCAGTGACCTTGACAGTAATAGGGAGGTTAAGAAGAAGGGAAGGTTTGGGGATAAAGATGAGGTCACTTTGGGATGATTGAGTTGAAGACGTTTATGGACATCCAATCCAAGAGGCAGTTGTAGGTGCAAAAATGGATTTCACAAGAGAGGTTAAGACTGGATAAATAGATCTGAGGATCATCTGCACCTATGAGCATATCGTGAACCCATGAAAGTTCATGTGATCACCAAGCTCAATAATGTAGAGGGACAAAAGAAGAAGGACCTGGAAGGAGACTTGAATGATACCCCCAGTCAGCAGCTTTGACTTAGATGAAGATCCAGGAAAGAAGACTGAAAAGGAGCAGTCAGACAGGCAGGAGGAGAACTGGGGTGGTCTCCACTCCTCACTCCCCTACCAAAAGAACCCTAACACAAAGTGAGAAAAGAATATCAAGGAAAAGAGTGTGATCTATGGTGTCTAAAGCTGCACAGAGGTCAAGAAGGATGAAAATTAAGAAGAGGCCATTTTATTTGACAAACTAGAGATCACTGGTAAATCTGGAGAGAGCATTTTCAGTTTAATGATGAGGTCAGAAGCTAGACTGTGGAGTTAAGAAAAGAATGAAATGAAAGTAAGCAGAGGCACCAATTGTAAAGTGGCTCTCTCAAGCCAGAAAAGCATGGAGAAATATCTGACTATAGCTAGGTGAACCAATAGATAAAGTGAAGGTTTTTAAAGAATAGGAGAAACATGGACTTGTTTGTAGATATCAGAGAAGCAGCCAGTAGACAGGGAAAGACTGAAGAATTGTGAGAGTGTGTTGGAGGCGACAATCTGTTGGAGAATACAGGATGGAATAGGGTCAGTTATACAAGTAGAGGACTTTATGACTTTGGTTTTTTTAGTGAAATATTAGGCAAGGTTCTCAGTTGGGAGGTTGGAGGAAGGAAGGAAATGAGAATTCTGGAGAGAGATAAAGAGGTTTGGGTAAGTTCTTCTTGTGAATGGGATAATGAATTGATTAAGGAGGTCTAAGAAATTTGCTTTGCCACAGTAAGGACCCAATTGAGATTTTATAATGTAAATTTGTAGTGAACCCAGTCGGAACAGTTTCATGATTTCCTCCAGTTTCTTTCAGCAACTCATGAATGGAAGAGAAGGTACCAAGATGATGGGAGTAATCCAAGACTGAGGCTTGGCAGGGCAAGATCAAGTATCTGGAAGGAAGGATATAGTGTCAAGTTCAATTTGTTCACCAAGTGATCAAGCTAGAAAAGGGAGGATAGTATAGCCAGTGCAAGAATGATGACCTGGTAAAGAACTGAAGAATGGAAGAATTTGGGGTCATGATAAGGACAAAAAACATTGTTAAGGCTTGTAAAGCAGAGGGAGAGGTAGAATGATAAAATATTTTGATCACATAAAGGAATTACAGAACTAATGAACTTGGAAGTGGACCACTTGTGCGTGATGATAAGAGTAAACATGTAACCATCCTTGTACGTAGCTGAGGTAGAGTAGAAGGATAGGTTAGGGGATATGAGTAAACTGAGGAACTGGGAAATTATGGTGTTTGGGGAAAAAATTATTAATATGGAATGTTAACCCTGAAATGCATTTTAACATACTTTTCCATGTTCCAGATAAATATTAGGCTATACCATCTTAGGGGAAGAAGACGTTTAAGAAGGTATGGAGAAAGTATGCCAATTTGGACATTCTTTCTATGTAAGAAATTGCTTGAATAAAAAAATGATAAATCAAATGAAATAGTTTCTGGCAATCATGCCTAAAATGCAGAGTACAGTATTAATATTTTTTTTCCTTCAATACTGGCATCTGTAGAGACCTAGACACAGACTATATTTAGTTAGCCTCTAAAAGGAATGATTTGGGGATGGAATAGCTCCCATTATTGGGTGAGTTCTGTTCTGGGTAAGTCCAGGGATAGAGCTTTGGTTGCTGGGCCATAGGTTATTTGTAAAATGATAGCGTTTGGATTAGGTGATTTCTAATGTCCCTTCAAAATCTAAATCATATGATTTCAAGACTTGTCCAGCTTATATCTATTCAAGCACCTGAGCACACAATTTATGCCTCCAGCACAGTAGTAGTAATTCCTTCCTGTAATAGCAGTCAGATAGTGCACCTCAAGGGAGTACATCCCTCCTGGCTGGGCAATGAGCCATCTATTGATTCAAGGACACAGAGAGACTGGTTCTATAGTAATGAAAACACCACAATGAAAGCCAAGCTGGGGAGTCAGAATACCTGGGTTCTAATGGTCACTCTGTTCCTTGTCTCTTTCATACAGCTGTTTTGAAGATCAAATGTGAAAAGGGATATCTTAGTACTCTGGCTCCATTATCCCCATTGAGGACTGGCATTAGCATCATTATGTAGTTTGCATATGATGAAACCTACCCTTACATGAGGGCATGAGAGATTGGTAAAGGGGCAGGGAGGATGCATTTATGCTGAATGCTTTAGAGCTGCAGAACTGAGCCATACTCAGATTAAAGAGTTATATTCTCAAGCATGGATGTCTAAATTCAGGCTGCAGCAATGTGGTTATGGAGAATGGGTTATTGAAGGAAAAACTTGGAGCTCTTCAGAAGCTGCTTTAAGAGCACACTAAATTAGGGGCGGAGCCAAGATGGCAGCATAGAAGCAGCAAAGCACCACAGCTCCCACACAAACATGGTAAAAAACTCATAAAATGGGATGCTAAACAGATTTTCAAGGTCCAAAACTCTCCAAAAGACAGAAAGCACATCTGTTGCTACAGGCAGCGCAGCAGGTGGGTCTCTTCCCAGCAGTCTGGGACCTGTAGCCGAAACCCTGGCCGGGTCAAGCCCTGGGGCACTGGGCGGGGAACCTTGGCTATAGGAGAGCTGATCTGATTGGCTGCACTGGAGGCACAGTTACCACATCTATCAGACCAGAAGAAAAAAAGGCTAAGAGAAAGGTCAGTGGATTTTGCTAACTGGGGAGGAGAAGAGCGGGTCCGGCCAAACTGCTCCCAGGGCAAGGAAGCAGTGGGAGGCGGCTGTAGCAGCAGAAATGGAGCAGCAGTGGCCCCCACTGGGCTGCTTCGGAGCCCTCGGCTTGCAGATAGCAGGGGGGCTGACATGATTCATCAGGGCCAACGGCTCTTGCGTTGAGTGGCCTGGATCTGGATCGTGGTCTTGAGTGGTGGTCCTGGGGTGCGCTTTCAGTGAGCCAAGGCTGGGAGGTGGGGCTGCAGCACCCCACTCAGAGCTCCGGCAGCTGTGAGGGCCCCAGCGATTTGGGACAGAGCTTTCCCCCTCCAGGAAGCAGAGTGCCACAGAGTTAAAAAATCAAGCAATTAATAGACTGGCCAACATGAGAAAAAGGAAGCAAGCTAGGAACAGCAGTAAAACTCTAGAATCCTTTTT
>JAQQSW010015414.1:0-11894 GCA_028646575.1 Pseudocheirus occidentalis | reverse complement strand
CCCTCGTCATCCTGACTGGGGTAGAATGACCTGTTCTCACCCCCAACCCTGGTGATGAAGACATATACTTGTGATGCAGCCCCCAACGAGCCCACAGGCCAGATTCTTAGTGGCTTCTATGTGCAGAATAAAAGTATTCAGTAAAAAAAAAAATTAAGTCAATATTATCACATTTATGAGTGTACTGAGTTATAATACAGTGTTGCCCTTAGGGGCTGTTAAGATGTAGTGCTATTTACCACCATATTAAATGTTTCCATTTTACTATGCTCTTTTGCTTTTGTGTCTGCTTTTGTAGTGGGTTTTCTCCCCCATTTCTTCCCTCATCACCAGGATGTCAATTCTCATTTCCTGTTGTTGCCTATGTACCCACCATTAGCAACATTTTCTTTTCCCTTTTAAATTTTTGTTGCTTCCAATCTTCTATATAAAAGGTTGGGGGAACAGACACTGTTCATTTGAATTATGCATAAAACATAAACAAAACATGAGGAATTCTCCAATGACATTTTTAAGAATGTCTCTCATACTATTCTTATGGAAAAGATGGAGAGAGAAAGAGGGGTTAGATAACAGTAAGGCTAGAACTCAAGACTAGGTAAATATTGAGCCCTTTGAGAATAGTCATCTTAGAGGGAGACCTCTGGTGGAGTACTCCAGGGCACCCTATCTTCTTAGATGTGAACATGTCTATCAAATCCACAAATGACAAAACATTGAAAGATATCATTAAAACCTGAGATGACAGTGTCCCTAAAGACTTCAATAAATTAGAATGATTGATTCACTAATGAGGTGAAATTTAATATAGATTGATATAAAGTCTTATATTTAGATTCCAAACAATTAATTTATAAATACAATAGTAGAAACATGGCTAGACAACTGTTCATGTAAAAGAGTTCTAGGGGTTTTAGTTGATTACAAATTCAAAATGAATAAACCCTGTCATATGGCAAGAATTTTTAAAAAGAAGCTAATACAGTTATAGGTTGTATTCATGGAGAGAGGCATCCAAAATGAGAGAGAGAGAAATCCCCATTGTATTCACCCTGGTCAGACCACATCTAGCATATTGTATTTACTTCTATGTGCCATATTTTAAGAACAACATTTTCAAACTGCAGTGTAACCAGAGAAGGAAAATCAGGATGGTAAGGGAGTTGGGTATCATTTTATCAAGGACAGGTTGAAGGAGCTAGGGATACTTAACCTAGAGAATATTTAACTTAGAAGGGGCTTAGAAGGTAATTGTTTGGGGTGGCTAGATGGTGCAGTGAATACAGTGGGCACCCTGGAGTCAGGAGGACTTGAGTTTAAATCCAGCCTCTTACACTTAACATATACCAGCTGTTAGACCTTGGGCAAGTCATTTATTGCCCTGCCCTCCCCCCTCCAAAAAGGAAGAAGAAGAATAAGAAGGAGGAGGAGGAGGAGGAGGAGGAGAAGAAGAAGAAGGACTGATATGGACACCGATATGTGAAGGACTGTCATATGAAAGAAGGATTAAACTTTTTTTCTGCTGGGGCGCAGAAGGGACCACTGGTATCTATGGGTAAAAGTTGTAGAGGATTAGAGTTAGGCTCAATGTAAGAAAAAAACTCCCTAACATTCAGAGTTGTTCAAAGATGGAACAGATTGCCCATCACTGAAAGTTTTCAAGTGAAAGCTCCTGTACTACTTGTCTGGGATGTAGTAGACAGAATCTAAAATATACAGATTCAGAAATAATATACTAGGCTACAGTAATTAGAGAGTGGACCACTGGGTGGTGAAGTAGACGGAATGCTGGGTTTGGAACCAGGAGGACATCTTCCTCAGTTCAAATCTGGCCTCAGATACTTCCTAGTTGTGTGACCCTGAGCAAGTTACTTAAACTTGTTTGCTTCAGTTTCCTCACATGTAAAAAGAGCTGGAGAAGAAAATGACAAACCACTCCAATCTTTGCCAAGAAAATGCCAAATAGGGCTACAAAAGATCAGACACAATTGCACAACAACTCAGTAGTTAGAAGTATAAACAAAAGAAGACTATCCATATGGAAAGCAACGCAAGCTTCTGTAATGGTAATGTAGTGTGAATGTGAAGATCCCTTTGTGTTGGCAAAGGTAGCAGGTACTTAGCACTTAGTAACTGATCAAGCCTCTGTTGGGGAAAAAAAGGCATGAACTCCTGTCTCCTGTTTCTCAGGTAACAGGAAAGGGTTAGCTGAAACAGGAAGCAACTGATGCTGTGTGTATATAAGGAAAAGCCCCAGAGAGGGCCAGTCAGAATTTCTTGGGATCAGCATCTGGAGGCAGAGCAGCTGCTGGAGAGAATTGAGAATTGAGAACTGAGACGGGTCTTCTTGGATAAAACTCTGTGAAGGTAGAAGAGGAGCTGAGGAGGCTGAAGAGGAAAGTCCCTCCCAGCCTGAAGAGAATGGTTTTGATTTTGAAAACCTGGATGGAGTGATTTTTTTATTTTTTATTCTGGGAGCCAGCTGAGACTTCTTCTGGGTCTGAGGGCCAACTGGAGCTGCCAAGGGACTGAAGAAGCATGACTGTGATGCTGAGACTTTGTTTGTGGTTTTGTTGGGCCTTGACTTCCTGGGAGCAGAGACTGAGGGATTTGAGATGGACTGGACACTGTGAACTTCAATATGCAATGGGAACTGCTCAGAGAACTGGACAAGGACCTGGGAGCTGTCTGCCTTTGAACCCAGGTGACAGTTTGGTGAATTCAGGTAGAATCTGGGACCATGGAAGGAGATCAAGGGAATCTGAGAAACCACCCTGAGTTAAGCTGAAAGAAAACTTTACTTGGATACTGTGTACTGACTAAGAAGATTATAATTTACTAGTGACCTAGGGGTGGGTGTCTATGTATTTTCTGATGATTGAATGGTGAATAATGAAGGATGATTGATTGACTAAATGACTGTACTTAGTGATTGATGACTGAATAAGTAATTGATTTGTAACCTAGTATGCCCCATGAGTGGAAAACTTTGACTATTGTACTTTGTGATTGAGTTAAGGATTTTGTGAATGCTTGATTTACTAAATGATTGTTCTTTGTTCAAAACTCTGTGAAAACTGTAGTCAAAACTATGTGGCCATTTTCTGTGAAAGTTGTTGTGAATGCTGTATTTTGATTATCTGTGATAAGTTGTAATATTGTGAATGCTGTACTTTGATTTCTGTGAATGTTTTGCTTTGATTTGTTATGGAATAAATAAATATGGAATAAATACTGTGTAATCAGAACTTTAAAAGCTGTTCACAGAAGCATTCTTTTAAAAAGCTGCTAGCACTTGGCATTACAGCTTCTTAATCCAATATTTATTTTTTTAAACTATGTATGTCTTTTGTTTTAAGATCACATTTATTTCTGAACATATATTTCCCCTTCCCTTACCCAGAAAGCTATCTCTTGTAACAGGAAATTTAAAAAGAAAGAAAAAACAAAAATAGTTCAGTAAAACCAATCTATACACGGACTAAGTCTGACAGTATCTACAATATCCTGGATCTTCCACTTCTGCAATGAAGAGAGAAGGTACATTTTTTTTCATCTCTTCCCTAGAGACAAGTTTCTTGGTCTTTAAAATAATTACACAGTGCTCACTCTGTGTGTGTGTGAGCACACATGTGTGTGTCCTTTCTACCAATATTGTCTAATCTAATCTCTAATTACAAATAAATATCTTTAGCTTAGCCTTCCTCATTCCTTTAGGACAGAAGCATATGTAATATTTAAGCCCCTCTTGGTCCCTAAAAAATGAGAGGGTTTCTATTAAAGCACCTGGCCACCCAGTTGGTATTTTCCCACATTTGGGCACACTGGATTAAGACCATTGGACTATTCTCCAACCCCAGGCTCATTCTTAGTCAATAGGAAGCCTGATTGTCAGCAAATGCTTTGGGTGCTCTGCCCACATCCCTGTGGGACACCTGCCACTCATTAAATAATAACACTTCCTCTACCCAAACAGGAAGGGGATATAAAAAGAACGAACCCATAAAGTTAAGGTATTTCCCAGCATTTTAGTGACAACACAATATTGCTCCAAAGATACTCAACTACAAGGACAGCTGTAATAGGCAGGTTATTATTATCTACATTTTACAGATGAGGAAAATGAGGGTTGCAAAGGAAAAGTGACCTGACTGAGAGTCCTCTGTCCAATTAGTGGCAGAGCTAGGACTATAACCCAGGCTACCAGACTCTTAGCTTATCCAGCTATATCATATTATATCCTCTTCCTGCTTGGTATGGTCTAGACTGCAGGGGTGGGGAACCTGTGGCCTGGATTTGGAACAAGAGTTCAAAAGCTAGAGGGTACATTAAAGTGATCATCAATGCCAAATCCTCTCATTTAACAGATGAGGAAATGAATGACTTTGTTGTGGGAGTCAAAACCAGGTCCAAACGCTCACCACTAAATCTCACTGTCTCAGAAACTCTGGCTCTAACCATAAAAGCAGGTAGCATGATACAATAGAAGGGAAAGGCATTCCAGGCAGGAGGAATTGCATGAGCAAAGGTACAGAAGGCATCAGGAAAATACTAGTACATTGTTATGTAAGTTCATGGCACAAAAATATAGGTGAGAATAGATTACTGACTTCTTATCACCTGTAAATTAACCAAGTACCAGATACCCTAAGGGGGAAAAAGGGACAGTCAGAGGCCATGTCATCTGAGTTGTGGTTCCAAGAAGTCATCCAAGTCTCTCCTGGCCTCAATTTCTCTTCACTCTCCTAAGTGTAACATGTGGGTTTGCCTTACTTGTCTCAATCCAAAATCAGATAAAAAGAACATCTCTTTCCCATACCCTGTGCCTCTTCTTGGAGAAAACAATCCAAAAATGACTCCCAGGCAGGCAAAAGTCATCAGATAAGAGAACTATTCTTGCACACACACCCATGTGTCACTGTGGTGATCATTTCCTGGAGCTGTCCTTCCTGATAGTGCTGCTTACCTATTTCTGTTCAATTAAAGAGGACCTAGCAACCAGGGCAGGGGTGACACCAAATTAGACCCTGGGGTGAAGTCGCTCAGTGGCTCTTTTATACCCAATAGCTGTGCCAAGAGCCATGGAACCCTGCCAAGGGAAGCTGATCCAAGAAGAATAGAGAGAGCTAGCTTCTCATTCAGATGGAAAGAGTATAAAGGAAATAAGACAGCCAAAGGTCAGGGACTATAGGAAGGCAAATAGGAGACTGTTTCCTTCACCATTTAATTAGCAACAGGAAATGGACTTCCAGAACCTGGTATTTACAAAGCAGCTGTATGTTTTTCCTTTAACTCAAGCCCATAAGGATATATCCTTCCACTGACATGACCTAAAGGCAGAGTCAGTCCTTAGAACAGGGGTGTGTTCTTAACCTGGAGTCCATGAACTTATATTCATAACTATATTTCAATATGGTTGGTTTGCTATGAAATCCTATGCAATTTTTTATTCATTTCTAAACAATCCAAGGGAGGATCCATAGGTTTTATCCAACTGTTGTTGTATATGAATGCAATGGAATAGTATTGCTCCATAAGAAATGATGAGCAGGTGAATTTCAGAAAAATATGGCAAGACTTACCTGAACTGATGCTGAGTGAAGTGAGCAGAACCAGGAGAACATTATACGAAGTAACAACATTGTATGATGACCAATTTTAATAGACTCAGCTCTTCTCAGTAATACAAAGATCCAAGACAATTCTAAAACTCTCATGATGGAAAATGCTACCACATCCGGAGAAAGAGCAAGAGTCTGAATGGAGATTAAAGCAGACTGTTTTCTCTTTTTTTGTTCTTTTGTCTTTCTTGTGGTTTTCCCTTTTACTCTAATTCTTATTTCCCAACATGACTAATGTGGAAATATGTTTAATACGATTGTACCCATATAGCCTATATCAGATTGCATGCTGTCTTGGGGAAGGAGAAGGATAAATTTAGAACTCAAAATGTTATAAAAGTGAATGTTGAAAACTAAAAAGTGATTTTTTGAAAGAATCCTTAAGTTAATTAAAGGAAGGTTAAGGATGTTCCAGGTACCAAGTGATCCTGGCTGTGTGCAATATTATTGAGTATAAACTGATTAAATGTAAATTGCAAATAGTGATGTCTACAAAACAGTACTTTAAAGTTTATAAACACTATCTCACATGACCCTTATAACAACCCTATGAGGAAATTGAGGTTTTTCACTCTTTTTTCTTTTTTTTTGGAGGGGGGGGAAGGCAGGGAAATTGGGGTTAAGTGACTTGCCCAAGATCACATGGTTAATGTTAAGTGTCTGAGGCCAGATTTGAACTCAGGTCCTCTTGACTCCGGGGCTGTTGCTTTATTCACTGCACCACCTAGCAACCCTGAGTTTTTTCTCTCTTAAAAAATATCTTTATTAGTCCTTACCATCCCCTCAAGCACTCATCTTAAATCTTTCCTTTCTTTCTTGGCCAAACTCCTAGAAAAAGTTTTCTATACCTCTTACTTCTACTTTTTTTTTCTCACTTCGTTCTCAACCTTTTGCTCTCTGGTTCTGACATCATTACAATGCTTAGCACATAGTAAGCACTTAAATAAATATTCTTTCATTCATTCATACTCAACAGAAAATATGCTGTCCAAATTTGCCAGTTAACCTTTAACTGCCAAATCTTACGATCATTTTTCAGTCCTCATGCTCTTGATCTCTTTTCAGCTTGGCTCTGTTGACCATCCTATCCCCCTGAACACTCTCTCACCCATTGTTTTTGTGCCGCTTTTCTCTCCTAGTTCTCCTCTCATCTATCTAACCACTCCTTCTCAGTCTTCATTATCAGTTCATCATGCATCTCAAATCATAACTATACCCAACTGTTCAGTCCAAGGCCCTCTATTCTTTTCTCTCTAGTGAATTCACTTAGTGACCTCATCAGCTCTCTCATGGATTGAATTATTTTCCCTATGAAGATGATTCCCAGATGTGTGTATATATATGTACATATATATACACATATATATGTGTGTATGAGTGTGTGTGTATATATATATATATATATATATAGCCTCCATTTTTCTTTTGAGCACTACTACCACATCACCAATAGCCCATTGTGCCATTAAAAGTAGATCATCCTGATCTATATCTAGCTACTGGACCCAGAGGACTCCAGAGGACAAAGTAAGGTGGTGACTTTGCACAGCCCACCCTCACTTAAATTCAATTCACTTACAAGTCATAGTATCACCTTTCTGACATCATGGTTCTCTTTAAGAATGAAGGACAAACAACAACAAAAGCCTGTGCACATCACAAACTCAATATATCCAAAACAGAACTCATCTACTTTTACCCAGCGCTCATCCTTCTTCTGAATTTCCCTGTTTCTGTCTAGTATACCACAATCCTTCTAGTTGCCTGGATTCACAACCTCAAAGGCATCCTTGAGTCCTTACTTCCTCATCTGAAGTTGTATGCCAAGTCTTATCATTTCAGTCTCCACATTTCTTGCATTCATCCTCTTATCACCACTCAGAAAATCACCACCTTAGTTCAGGCTGCCATTACTTTTTTTTTTTTTGGCTTTTTGGAGGGCAATTGGGGTTAAGTGACTTGCCCAAGGTCACACGGATAGTTTTTTGTGTTAAGTGTCTGAGGCCGGATTTGAACTCAGGTACTCCTGAATCCAGGGCCGGTGCTCTATTCACTGCGCCACCTAGCCACCCCTGCCATTACTTTTCACTGCACTATTGTGACAGCCTCCCAACTGGTTTTCCTAACTAAATCCTCTTTCCATTCTAACACATCCTTTACATTACTACCAAAATTATTCTCCTTAAGCATAGGTCTGAAAATGCTACTCCCTTACTCAATAAATTTCAGTTTCCTCCAGGCTCCCTATTTTCTTCCAGGATCAAAATAAATTCTCATTGGGCTTTGAAAAGCTCTTTACCATCTAGTTTTAATACCTTTCTTTCTACATGAAGCTTCGCTTAATCCCCTCAAATGCTAGTGCCTCTCATCTATGACTACTTGTATTTATCTTGTATTTATTCTCTGTGTGTGTGTATACATACATATGTATGTGTATAAACACACAGACATGCACATACATATGTTTCCTCCTCTGAAAGAAGGTAAGATTCTTGAGGGCAATCTTTCCTTTTCATTTCCTTTTCATCTTTTTATACCCACTGCCCAGCATAGCACCTGATACATAGTTGATATCTAATGGCCTTTTGTTGATTGGTTGATTGATGATTGCTCAAATATTAAATGAGTTGCCTATGGTCACCCAGCTCCTAAAGGCTGGGACAGCATTAGAACATGGGGCTCTTGACTCCAAATCCAGAACTCTATCTCCTATCTTGTGCCTCCTATAACATTAGGGGGGAATCATTGTTAGAGGGATATACCCTCAATCTTTTTGTAGAGTGAAGAATCTTTTTGAAACATAAAGAAATGACGCTTCTACTTAAGTCACTTATCATTTTTTCAAATTTGGGCTTTTGATTACATCTTCCTTAAAATAGTCCCACTTTAAGGCCTAATCCTTGATATTATAATAATTAAAGAAAACTTCCAAGTTTGTAACAAAAGTGTCCCTCTTTGACCCTTCCAAGAACCAAACACTGGACCTAATGGATTGGGAGTTAACCCATCATAGAGTTTCTTGTGTTCCGAAGACAGTCACTGAAACAGATGAAAACCTAGAGAATGTATTAATAATTATATACAAAACACAGAAGAGATAGACAAGATTAAATATTTATATTGTGTTCAAGTGAAAAGTATAAAAGAAACTTTGGTAAATGAGAAAGCATAGACACTATATAAAGGTAGCATAATAAAATTGTAGCACATTTTTCTGGAAGGAAAATATTTGTTTTGAAGTTTAAAGAAGACACAGAGAAATTGGAGAAGGCCCCAGTGAGACATCTTTATATGTTTAGACAACTAGGGAAAAAAGAAATAAAAGAAGGGAGGGAGAGAGGAAGCAAGGAAGAGGGAGAGGGAAAGGGAAGAGAGGAAGAGGGGAAGAGAGGGGGGGAAGAGACAGAGACAGAGACAGAGAGAACCACAGACATGAGATTAAAAAGCACAGAATAAGACATGTGAAAACATCATCAAAAGAAATGACAAGAACATTTTTTTAGAATGGATGATGGAAGAATGTCTAAATTAATATATAAGCACAAGACAACAGATTAGACAAAAAGGGTGGGATGCTGCCCCAGGGAGAAATCATATGATGTGGCCCATGTGAGTATAGTACATTATGGGCAGGACTATAGCCCTAAACCCATAGGGTTATGTGTATCTGTGTATGTGTGTGAGAGAGAAACAGAGAGAACTAGAAAGATGGAGAGGGCAAGGGGGAAGGAGAGAGGGAAATAACAATGATGGAATGATTATAAGTAAAAAGTTGAGATTTTTATGGGGAAGTGAATTAATCAGCTTGAAGATTTCCAGTCTAGTGAGAGAGCAATGGCCCTCTCCTCTGCCTTGTTAAGGAAAACTTTTGATTCTAGGATTTCTCCTAGACTGCTGCACCCATTCTCATAGTTAATGAGCCCAGGGTCTCCCAGCTCTCATTAACAGGAAACATTTCTTCATCTTTCCATTTAATCCCTGCCAGTGAAGTTTAAGTCAGCCAATGAACATTTATTTATTAAGTACCTACTGTGTGCCAGATGCCATGCTAAGTGCTGAGGATACAAAGAGAGGCAAAAACACACCATCTCTGCCCTCAAGGAGCTCACATTTTGATGGAGGGAAAACATACAAATAACTATATTTTAAATAACTATGTGTAAGTTATAATAATAATAGCTATAGTTTATATAGAGCTTTACAAATATTATCTTGTTTGGTCCTCAGAACAACTCTAGGAGGTCAATGCTATTGTTTTCCCCACTTTGCAGATGAGGAAACTGAGGCAAACAAAAATGAAATGCCTTGCCCAAGTTCACACAGCTAGTAAATGTCTGAGACTGGATTTGAATTCAGGTCTTTCTGACTCTGGGTTCAGTTCTCTATCCATGAAGTCACTTAGCTGGAAAGTAATTTTAGAAGAAAAGGATGGGGCTCAGGAAGTCCTCCTGCAAATGGTAAGATTGGAGCTGAATCTTGAAGGAAACCGAGTTAACGAGGAGGCAGAAGTGAGGAAGGAAAACTTCTAGGCATGGAATACAGATAGAGTGTGGTATGAGAGGAACAGAGTAAGCCAGTTTGGCTGGATCACAAAGTACAATCAAAGGGTGTAAAACATAGGAAGACTGGAATAGTAGGAAGGGGCCAGTTTGTAAAGGGTTTTAAATGCCTAGCAGAGGATTTTATATTTGATTCTGGAGGTAACAGGGAGCCACTGTAGTTTAGTGAGTATGCCATGACAGAGTTAGACTTATCTTTAGGGAATTCACTTTGGAAGCTAAGTGGATTGCAAGATGTATTGGAGTAGGGAAAGACTTGAAACTAGAAGACCAATTAGAAGGCTACTGAAATTGGCCACAGGAGAGGTGATGAGAATTTATTTTAGGGTTGCGGAAGTGTGAGTGGAGAGAATGGGACATATGTAAGAGAGATTGTGAATACAGAAATGTAAGGTTTGACAGCATTTGATGTGTGAAGCAAGTGAGGAAGAAGGATTATATCGAGACTGAGAGACGAGGGGCTGAGAGAATGGTGGTGCCATTGACAGTCACAGAAAAACTTGAAAGAAGTTCATTTCCTCCTTGTAGAAGGAGAATCTTGCTTGTTGGTTTCCTTGTTACATCATGCACTTCCCCTCAAGGAAAAAGAGCCTTCACATAAGAAGCTGAAGCTTATGAGCCCTGATGACTCCTTAAGAATTGTTTCTATTGTTGTGAGGTGGGTTTATACTGAGTCATTCTCATCCTTTCATTTGGTGATCTTGAACACACACTCATGAGAGCAGGTTAGGTAAAGGTTGTAGACAGCAGGTGGAATGGCTTTCTTGAATGGGAATCAAACTCACGACCTCGACCTCGTGTTCTAAGCAACTGAGTCAGTTGGCCCTGAGAAGGAAAGAATGGATCACCAAAGAAAGTGAAACAGATTTGGGTAGTCACTGTTACTAATTCAGGAGCTGATCTGAGCATTCCTGAGAGAGAGCAAGAGGAGGAGAGAAGAGGGAAGAGAAAGAGAAAAGGAGGAAGTGAGAGAGAGGAGGGAGGGAGAAAGAGGAAAATGTGAAAGAAAGAGAAAGAAGAGGGAGGAAGGGGAAGAGAGGGAGAAGAAGGAATGGAGGAAGGGGAAAGGAGGGAAAAAGAAGAGAGATGTGGTTCCTCCCATTGGTTCTAATTCTTCTATACAACATGACTAATGTGAAAATATGTTTAATATGAATGTATATGGAAAGCCTATATCATATTGCGCAACATCTTGGGAAGAGGGGAGGGGTAGGGAGGGAGGGGGAGAAAATTTAGAACTCAAAATCTTATGGAAACTTGACTATTGTGAACATATGTTTATTGTGAAAGTATACATAAAACCTATATCAGATTACATGCCATCTGGGGGGAGGGGGAAAGAGAGGGAGAAGAAGAAAATTTGGAACTCAGAAACTTGTAGAACTGAATGTTGTAAACTAAAAATAAATAAATTTAAAAGGAAAAAATCTTATGGAAGTGAATGTTGAAAACAAAAAAATAAATAAATTTTTAAAAAAGTTTTAAAAGATTTTCTATAACGGTATAATTTCTAAACTGATTACAATGAAACTGCAAATCTATTACATACAACTTGTTATTCCTTTTAAATATATAATAAAGTAATCATGTGAAAAAAGAAAGAGAGAGGAGGGATGAGAGAAAAAAGAGAAGAAGGAAGGGGAAAGAGAGAGGGAGAGAGAAAAGGGGGGAGAGAAAGGAAAGAGAGGGAGGGGGAAAGAAAGGAAGAGGGAAG
>JAQQSW010015413.1:0-11895 GCA_028646575.1 Pseudocheirus occidentalis | reverse complement strand
GCCCAACCCTGTCCCTCCCTCAAGAGAGGCCCTGGCCTGAAGCTTCCAGAGCTGGGGCAGGTTTTGTTATCTCTAACCTTTATCTCCAAATCCATTTGTCCCTATCTCCTGCCAAGATAAGAACTTACTCCAAGGCACTTAGCATTGAACTGTGTTCAGAGTGGGAACTCAATAACTATTAATAACTATTTGTTGAATGAATGAATGATTTTTTACTTTAGTAATGCTGGGAATTAAAGGGGGGGTAGGATGGGACACTTGGTCAGCTCCCCAATGCCAGTCCTCCAAATTGAAATGGTTCTGCCTGGTCAAATCTTCCCAGGCCTTCAGCATCCAGCTCAAGTCCCACTTCCTTCAGTGAGCCTCCCAAGACCCCTGGAGCTCACCAGAACAAGGGATGCCAAGCAGTCAGGGTGGGGGCAGCGGGACTTTGGTCCATGATGTTTTACACGAAGAGAATGCTCAGTCCCTATGGTCACCACCAACCCCTTGCTCACTGCTCTGACTGGCTGGCCTGAACTTCAGTCCCTAGGGCAGGGCTGGGGAACCTGCAGCTTCAAGGCCACATGTGGTCTTGGGATTTGCTCTGTTAAGTCTCAGTCAAAGAGCCAAATTCTTCTTTACATATTATATATAGTCTTAGAGTGGGGGAAAGGGAGAGATGGGAAGAAAATTTGGAACTCATAATCTTATAGAAGTCAATGTTGAAAACTAAAAATAAATAAAATTTTTTAATGAAAAAAATTTAAAATAAAGGGTCAAACTTGAAGACCTAGAAGGCCACAAGTGGACTCAAGGCTGCAGGTTCCCACCCTTGCCCTAGGGCCTTGTCCCAGGCCTATCTTTCCTCCAGCACCCTACTGGGGCAGGCCATACATTCATGGCATATAACTGCACTTTTGGCCAGATAATCTCTGTGATCTTCTGCCATCCCCTAATCCCTCCAAATGTTTTTATCATAATTGAAAAAAAAATTCCTAGCTACACTTCTGTAGTTCACAGTAATCATTCCCTCCTTACAAAGTAATTACCAGAGCAGCTTAGGTGGCACAGTGGAGTCAGGAAGGCCTGAGTTCAAACTGACTGAAAATATTGTTACTAGCTGTGTGACCCTGGGCAAGTCATTTAACCCTAACTGCTTCCCGGCCCTCCTCAGAAAAAAAGTAATTACTACTGTTTTGGGGTAGAGATCTCTTTCTTGATGCACCTGCTGCCTCTCCTGGCCGCACCCTAAAACATAACCTTCTTAAGGTTACCTTTGCCTACCAAGCTTGGGTATAACAGCACCTGGAACCCATTAAGTACTTAATAAATGGTTTATTGGTTGTTACTTAACTTTCTATGTGTATACAAACATATGTAGATATACTGATTGTTGGCTGACAGTATATACATACATATATTTATACATATTTGTTGTATGTTTGTTCTTGTTGAGTCATTTCAATCATGTCTGACTCTCTATAACCCCATTTGGGGTTTTCTCGGCAAAGACGCTGGAACAATTTGCCATTTCCTTCTCAGGCTCATTTTACAGATGAGGAAACTGAGGCAAATGGGGTTTAAGTGACTTGCCCAGAGTAACACAGCTAGGAAGTATCTGAGGTCAGATTACTCCATCCACCCAGCCGCCCTCCGTATACATGTGTATCTGTACCTATATGTATACATACCCATTTATATATATATATATATATATATATATATACATCCCCTCTAGCCCTTAAAGGTTCAGTGAGTTTGGTCGAGTACATTGCCCATAGTAGGTACTCAGGGAGCAGAGAAGGGCGGCTTGAAATGAATTATTAAGCAGAGGTACAAAAAATAAAAAGGGGGGCCCCTGAAGAGAGGCACAATCAGGAGACTGAACTTCCCTAGAAATTTGCAAATGTATGCAGTTCACCCCTGACTCTCAGGCTCTGTGTGTGTGTGTGCCTTTGTATGTGTCTGTGCATGTGTGTCTGTGTGGGTGGGTGTGTCTATAAGGTATGCAGGGACTTCTAAGCCTGACATCTTCTAAGAGAATCAAGGAGATTCAGCCAGTCTGCTCCCCATTAGACACAAAGAGTGGACTGTGTCTCAGCATGGCCTTTCCTGAACCACCTCGCCCCACCACAACACACACACATTGAAAGTAGGGCTATAGACTCCCAAACTGAAAAGCCAAAGGACACTGGAATATTGAGTAACATTTGAGTTGAAAAATAAATGAACGAATCAATTAATGAAAAAGCATTTATTAGGTGCTTACTTAATGCAAACAGTGCTATGAAAAGCTGAATCATGTGGATCCCATATCCATCATCATCCTTGATCCAGCAAGGTTAAGAAGGGGCTGAAGCATCAACCCCTCTGAATAATTGTTGTTGTTCACTCATTTTTCAGTCACTGTCGACTCTTCCTGACCCCATCTGGGATTTTTTTGGCAAAGATTCCAGAGTGGTTTGACATTTCCTTCTTCAGCTCATTTTATAGAAGTCAAAACAGAAGCAAACAGGGTAAGTGACTTGCTCAGGGTCACATAGCTAGTAAGTGTCTGAGACTGGATTCAAATCTTCCTGATCTGAGGCCTGGTGCTCCATCCACTGAACCATCTAGCTGCCCTTCTGAATTATCAATTCAATTCAATCCAACAAGCCTCTATTCACCATTAGTTCATGCCTAAAAGCCAACGTGACATGAGAAAGCTGATGTCAAAGCCAGGAAGACCCCATCTCTGACACACGCTGGCTCTGTGATTCTAGGCCCCTCTTGGTGTTCAAGGCAACTCTCCAAGGTGCAGAGAAGGTGATATCCTGCACTGGTATATTGAGTTTCCTCACCTGAGAATTCTATTTCATTTCCAATGAAATCACAGGTCCATGATTTATTCAATGTCCACTAGAATGGAGAACCTGTGGCCTCAAGACCACATGTGGCCCTCTAGGTCCTCAAGTGCAGCCCTATGACCAATAGTTTGGGTTTGGTCAAAGAGCCATACTTGAGGACCCACATGAGGCCTTGAGGCCACAAGTTTCTTACCCTTGGAACTATGTATCATGCAACGTGCTGGGCACTGGGCATACAAAGACACACTCAAAAATGTCCCTGCCCTCATAGAGCTTATATTCTGTGACAGGATGAATGTGAAGAAGCTGAGACCCAGGGGCAGCTAGGTGGCTCACTGGATGGAGTACTGGTGCTGGAGTCAGGAGGACCTGAGTTCAAATGTGACCTCAGATACTAGCTATGTAACCCAGGGCAAGTCACTTAACTCTGATTGCCTCCAAAAAGAAAAAAACAACTGAGGAACAGATGAGTAAGGCCGCAATAATGGGGACCTATCTGGAGGTCCACCTGGGAGCTGATCCTTTCAGATATTGGAGGAAACAGGAGCAACACACACACACACACACACACACACACACACACACACACACACACACACAGCCCTCATTCTTGTCCCTCAAAGGAGCCTGCAAATCTTCCAACCTTGTTACTAAGCCTCTCTTATCAAATTCAAATAAGATACAAGGGCCACTAACCCATAAGGATCCCTGCAAGACACATAATTGACTTAGAAAATTCTATATTGATAGTACCTATGTTTTATTATATTTTTTATTTTGTTAAATATTTCCCAATTACATTACACGGGCTGAATGTTTGATATCTCATCTCTATACCACGACCTCTTTCACTAGAATGAGGGGAGGGGGAGAAGAGAGAGAGAAGTACATATACTCTAGAATTTCCTAAGCTTGCTTATTTGGGAAGTCAGCTACCAAATCTTTTTTTTTTCTTTTTGGAGGGCAGTTGGGGTTAAGTGACTTGCCCAAGGTCACACGGCTAGTTTTTTGTGTTAAGTGTCTGAGGCCGGATTTGAACTCAGGTACTCCTGACTCCAGGGCCGGTGCTCTATTCACTGCGCCACCTAGCCGCCTCCCCGCTACCAAATCTGATGAGGAAATTCCTTTCCTAAGTCACACTATCCAGTACAGTTCAACCACCTTCTTTCTCCCCCAGTTTCTTCTCCCAAGGCCACAATGGGGAACGTGACCAAATTTTTGTACCTGGTTCACTGAAATCACAGGTACTAAGGGGTTAATGGGTTCTCTTCCCTTCATCAAGGGACTTCTGGAAATAATGGCTTAACCTGAAGGCTGGTGAGTTAGTGCATATTCCCAATAATCACCCCCCCCCCACCTTCTTAAGACCTGAACTTTCCTTTCCCATACTCACAGCCCTCTCCTCTCTATCTACCCCCTTCCCAAAAAATATAAGCCAATTTTCCTATCACTGGATTACAAGTTAGAGTATCTGGTCCTAATATCGGTTTTGCCACCAACTCATTTTGTTGCCCTAGGCAAGACACTTCCTCTCTGAGCCTCAGTTTTCCCCTTTGAAAAATAAGGGGGTGAAGCTGGATGGTCTTTCAAGGTAAATTCCTGCTCTCATGTCCTCACTGCGCAATTCTGTGAAAACATTCACAAACACGTGTGCCTGTTCAACGCGACAATTTTTCTGGTGTGATGCTTACATGGACAAGTGCTTGGTCTGCAGCTGCTGCTATTGTAGGTTTTTGAGGCGCTCTCTCTCTCTCTCTCTCTCTCTCTCTCTCTCTCTCTCTCTCTCTCTCTCTCTCTCTCTCTCTCTCTCTCTCTTTCTCTCCTTAAATCAGCTAGCTCTTCACCTGCAGGCCCTCTACAGAAAGCCAGGATCAGGATCAGGACTTGAAAGCCTACTACATGGGAAAGTAAATCTGGAATTCCCCCAGGGCCACTGGCCCTTAGAAAAGCAATAGGGAAAAAGAGACAACTTTAAGACACAAGTTCCTGCCAGAAACAAAGCCTTAAAAGAATTCGGATTTAAGTCTCCCAAGCACTTGCTACCAAGAAAATCAGCATGGACTGCTTCAATGGACTCAGGCTCACCTTGCTCACAGCCAGGACGACAGGATCTATAGACAGGATAAGTATGAAGAAAGAAGAGGCCTAGAGTGGTAAAACTGGTGCTTCAGAGGTCCTGGCAAACGCTCCTGTAGGCTCAATCCTCATGAAGTCAAAAGGGGATGATGATGTGGCCTCTCTTCTTCCCTCACTCCCTCACTCTCCCTCTCTCTTTCTCTCTCTCTCTCTCTCTCTCTCTCTCTCTCTCTCTCTCTCTCTCTCTCTCTCTCTCTCTCTCTCTCTCTCTCTCTCCTCTCTGAGGGCTTAACCAGAAACCTCAGCATGAGCTCCTCAGAGAAGAGGCCTCAGACAGGGAATGCTGTCTGTTGTCACCGTACAATGGCACTTCCCAATTACAGCAGATAATATCTCCCTTAATTGAACAGGGTCCAGATAATGTCATTATACTCTGCAATTCCCAATTTATTTAATATACGTGTGCGTGCACATATTTATGCCTCGGTGCTGCCACGAGCTCACTAAATGGTCAGGTTAATAATAAAGCATCTCAACGGGAAGCATCAACCTCGATTTAAGAGGAGGTTTTTACTATCCTTGTGGCGCTCGTTTTCATAGGAGCCAAGAGAAACACAGATAGAAAGAAGATTCCTTTGAGCTGGCCTGCCTTGTGGAGTAGAAATAAGGCTCTTTGGGGTGTGTGTGTGTGTGTGTGTGTGTGTGTGTGTGTGTGTGTGTGTGTGTGTGCATGCTCCAGAGGGAGCCTGGGGGATTTTTGTAAAAGCAGGTCAGCTTTCATGACTCCCTCTCAGGGAGGCTTCCTCAAGCTGAGGAATAAGGTCAGGAGCAGAGGTGAACTCAGACAGAGGTCCTTGGAGCTCAGGACACCAGTGACTGGCCTAGAGGGAAGCTTGTTGGGACTATGGAGCAACAATCAACAAAATATGCTGAACAGAACCAAAAGGGTACAGGGAGGCAGTGGGAAAGAGAAAGGGAGGAAGGACGGAGGGAGGGGGAGAGAGACAGAGACAGAGACAGAGACAGAAGGGAGAGAGGAGAGAGAGAGAGAATAGGGGAGGGGAAAGAAACAGAGGTGGAGCTATGGAGAGGGGAGAGAGATGGAAAGAAGGAAGGGACAGAAGAAAAGGGAGAAGAGAAAGTATAAGATAAGAGAGTGGAAAAGAGGGAGGGAAAAGGAAGGGAGGAAAGGAGAAAGAAGAAAGAGAAAGCAACATGAAGAGAAAGAGACACAGGGAAACAAGAGACTGGAAGGGGAAGGAGGCAGGAGAGGAAGAGAAAAGGACATTGTAAGAGACAATGAGAGAGGAAAGATACAGATAGAGAGTGGGGAGAGGGGAGAAGGGAGGGGGAGAAGGAAGAGGGGGAAAGACTGGGGAGAGATGCAAAGGGAGGAAAGGCAGCTTATAACAGAAGCTCCATGAAGGCAGAGACTGTTCAGTTTTGGGGGATTTGGGTTTGGTTTTTTGTCTTTGCATCCCTAGCCGCTAACACAGTTCCTGGCACATCAGTAGGCACTTGGTAAATGTTTGTTGAATTGAACTGAGGAGAAGAATAAGAAAAGAGACACAGGAGGCAGCAAAAGCAGCCTGCATTCCTGCAAGTGCCAAAGGCAGTGAAATCTCCAAATTAATTTTTGATAGTCTCCTGCTAACTGGGGCACAGCTTACTCAGGCTCAGGAAAACAGGCTCTTCTCTCTTCCACCAGACAACTCCCAGGGACATGGGCTTCAGTTTGAGGAAGCTGGTTCCTCCATCCCCATGCTCCCCTCTATCCTTATACCTAGCTTCCCTCACCTTAGCTCTGTCAGCCACCCCACCCCTCACCACAGAGTTTCCATACCTAGCCTGAGGAAGTCACATTCAGGTTTCTCCCTAGTTGACCTCCAATCAGAAATCACCCTGTTTGGTCAGTCATCTCCAGATCCTTCCCTTGCTGGGCTCCAAAGGCAATCAGTACTCTGAAGAGGACAGATCACCCCAAACCCAGCAGCTAGGCCAAGAACCAGCAGAACCAGCTGCTAGAGCCACCAGGGACAGCTGCCCACTTGAAAGTTGGTTATAGGAATGGGGGGGGAGGAGGAAGGAGATGTCTCTGGGGTGGGTTATAATTAGCGGCTGTTGGTTCCCAGCACTAGCTTTCTGGCATATCTGTGGGGGAAGGGGACAAATCTATCAGCCATAATTATAGAGGCCCACCAGAGCTCTCTTCCAGCACCAGCCGTGGCAGGTTCCTGAAACCCGCCCATCCCCTCCTTCCCCAGCCCCCCTCAGCTCTGCGTGACTCCCAGAGTACTGAGAAGATGACAGCCAGTTCAAAGCAGCCAAGGCAAAAAGGTGGGGACTGTATTCTAGGTGAAGAGAGTGGTGGGCTGAGGGCCCCCACCAGGTCTGTTTCTCCTGTCTTTTCTGCCTCAGTGACACCATATGCACAATTTGATAAGCCCAACCTGCCCACCAGGGGGCTCCTCGTTGGAGGCGCTCACTAGCAGAGCTAAAGTAGCTTAGACAGCTGGCTAGAGAAGGGGAAGTGGGGGAGGGAGGGGAATAGAGCAAGAAGTGGCCTGGAACAGCTGGTCCTTACCTCCCAGCAAATCTTTTGGGTACTCTAAAGTTGGCAGCATGTAACTAGAGGGTCAGTAAGGAGCCCTTTCCATGAACCACCCCATCCCCACCCCCCCAAAAAATTCTCCCACTGAGACATAAAATGCCAACCTTAGTAATGAATTTATTTTGAGTTAAGCATCGCCTCTCCCTTTTCCACTTCTCTTTGAAAATACAAATGTCTACTACAACAGTGTAAAAATAGAAAGAACTGCCCCCCTCCACTGAAGGAAAAAAAAAGCTCCAAATATTATGTAATTATAATGGCCAAGTCACAGAGAAGAAACTCCTGGAGACCAGTCATACAACTAGCAAAATGTCTTAAGACATTTGAACTTAAATCTTCTTAACTACAAGGCCAGCACTAAAACAAGCTGCTTTTGGAGTTGAAAAAAAATAAGCTTCTTTTTTTTTCCCGTTTTTGGAGGGGGAAAAGTAGGGCAATTGGGGTTAAGTGACTTGCCTAAGGTCACACAGCTAGTTTTATGTTAAGTATCTGAGGTTTGATTTGAACTCAGGTCCTACTGACTCCAGGGCCAGTGCTCTATTCACTGTGCCACCTAGCCGCCCCCCAAAAATGAACTTCTTTCTCTTCTTTGCAAAGGGGGAGATCTATGGGTACAGAATATTGCATATAGTGCCAGACTAGATTTGTGTTTTGATTAATTTGCTATTTTTTCTTCTCTTCTATTTTTCTTGTCATCAGGGATGAATTTCTGGAGAGGGACAGGATATGTTTGGAAATGATGGTGATATAAAAGCAAAATACATATTTTAATACAAATGCTCCAAGGAAATATATATATACATATATGTGTGTGTGTGTGTGTGTGTGTATATATATGTGTGTGTGTGTGTGTGTGTGTATACACATATACATATAAATATAACACATTAAGTTCCTAACAACTCTGAGTGAATTGATCAGACACTTTCCTCTTAGAGATCAGGGACTGGACTGTTAAAGCTAGAAGCTCAAAGATCTTAGGTCATCTGTCTAATCCCATCATTTTAAAGAAGAGGAGGGGCAGCTAGGTGGAGGGGCGGCTAGGTGGCGCAGTGAATAGAGCACCGGCCCTGGAGTCAGGAGGACCTGAGTTCAAATCTGGCCTCAGACACTTAACACAAAAAAAAAACTAGTCGTGTGTGTGACCTTGGGCAAGTCACTTAACCCCAACTGCCCTCCAAAAAAAAGAGGGAAACTAGCAACTTGCCCAAGATCCCACAGCTAGTCAGTAAATACAACCTGCCTTTGAATTCAATCTATCAACAGTTATTTCTTAGGTGCCTGCTATGTGCCACATACCAATTGTAATCTGTAGCTCAAAGCTCATTTTATTGACTCTTCTCTGATTAAGTATTGCTCCAAGCCTGGGTGAGGGATGGAGTTAGTCTTAAAAGAAAAGAAATCCTGGACACTGATGATAGTAATACAAAAGTAAGTCAGACAATCACTGCCCTCAAGGGGCTACTAGTCTTCTAAGGAGATACAACTTGCACACAGATAAATAAATAAGGGATGATAAGTACACAAAATATGGAGAGGAACACTAACAATTGAGTCAATCAAGTCAACCTCTATGTAGGAGGTGGCACTTTAGCTCAGTCTTGAGGAAAAAGCCAGAGGCACCAACACTGGTTTGAGGGAATCTGGGGCACATTGAAATTGAAAGAGGAGCTAGGTGGCACAGTGAATAGAGCAGTGGCCCTGGAGTCAGGAGGACCTGAGTTCAAATCCTGCCCAAGACACTTAATACTTACTAGCTGTATGACCTTGGTCAAGTCACTTGACCCCAACTGTCCTGCCTTCCCCCCTCCAAAAAGCAAAAAAAAAAAAAAAGAGAGAGAGAAAGGAAAAAAAAAAAGAAATTGGAAGAGTGGCAAATGACTAAAAAAAGCCAAAACAGGAAATCTGAACTGTCCATGGCTTTGGAAAGAGAGGGAGGCCAGAAGATAAGCTCTACCTACTTCACAATTTTCCTCTTGACCAACCTACACACACACACAGAGCTCAGACTGCATCACAAAGATAACCTTCCCTTAGCTACCTGTAGACTAAAGGATTGGCTATCCAGTGGATTTGGCCTAGCCCAAGCCCCAACATTTTCTCCACGGATTTCCTCCTCATTCCATCTCCCAAAGAAGAACCCACTTCTTAACTATGGACTAACAAAGCCTCTGAATGAGTCTCTGAGACTGCTTCCCTTGAACTACATCCAGGCCTTCAAGGCATGAGTTTCTCTTTCTTAGCCTGTGATGGCACCTTCCAGTCAAAAGGAAATATCTAGGAGTGAAAAGAGTTCTGGGATCAGGAAATTTAACTTCTGGCCTCAATTGTGTCATTCACTGGGATCTTGAGAAAGTCACTTCCCTCTCCCAATTTACTCACCTGTAAAATGGGATGGTTGAACTAGATGATCTCCAAGGTCCCTTTGACCTTTAAATCCTATAATTATAGAATCCCAACCCATACCAGTCTTTCCAAGTCATATGCCCTGGACCAGAGCTATAATAGGTAAGGTGGGCAGGTACTTGGAGTAGGGGAGATAGGGAAATGTTTAATGAGGAACACATTTTCAGACTCGTAAAAAAAAAAAAACATGTGGGGTGGCTAGGTGGCACAGTGAATAGAGCACCTGCTCTGGAGTCAGGAGGACCTAAGTTCAAATCCAGCCTCAGACACTTGACACACTAGCCCTGTGACTTTGGGCAAGTCACTTAACCCCAATTGCCCTCCAAAAAGGGGGAAAAAATGTACATAGTTATGATATTACATAATTCGACTTTCTGTGTCTCCTTCATCCTGGATATTTATTTTTCCATAAATTCAGTCATATGTTTGCACAGCCTGGGGTTGATTCCTTGGGGTTCTGTACACACTTCATTGTCTCAGGCCAAGCTGAGTGTCCTGGAACAAAGGTAAGGGTCAGAAACTGCTTCATGTTAGGCAGCCAGCCTAGATAAAGGGAGAATGAGTTAAAGAATGCACTTTTGAAAGGATGAAGATTCTAAAAACATGAAACTAATATCATTTTTCTGTACTGAGTTAAGACCAAGCAGGCAACAAGAGGGTCTGGTTCCTTCCTCAGCAGCTGTCTTCCCCTCTTCTTATCCAGTCTCCTGTATTATTCAGTAGTCCACCACCACCACCATCATCTTCCCTGAGCTGAGGTCACTTGGCCTAAAATGACCTCCAACCCCTGTACCTCCCAACTCCACAGGGAAGACTTGACCCTACACACACACACACACACACACACACACACACACACGCTCCCTCTCTCTCATCACTCTATCTGAAAAGACAGAGATCATCAGTATGTCTCTAATTTTCAAATCTGTTCCCTGCCACTCCTACCTCTTACCACCATCACCCCCCCTCCAAAAAAAAAAAACCCACCAGGCACTCTCACTAGAAACACTGAGAGAAAGAGGACTTGGTGTACATGTGATGGTAAAGCAGCTATAACAGGGAAAGTCTCTGTGGTGAAAGGGAATGTATGTGGGGAAGGAGGAATCACCCCATACCTACTGTGAAAAGGGAGTTGTTGGGAGGGTGGCTCAATTTCCCCTGCCTTTCAAGCCCTCCTTCCACCTATATCAACCGAAATCTCAGATTTCCTTGATAAGAGGACATTTTTCCTCACCACAAACAGATCCTTACAGACAACCTAGCCCCGTCAGAGGATTGGAGAAGGTGGGAAAGGGACAGTCTAACACCCAGGGCCTGAGTAGTGGCAAGGCTCGGTGAGAAAACAGGGGAGAAGCTGAGGAGGGGATGGGAATGGACATGATGAGTCCAGATGACCCATACAGGATCCCCTACTGAGGAAACCCTATCTCCCACCACCAGACTCCCAGGCCAAGTCCAAGGGACTCCGGGGAAACAGGAGAAAGAGCGCGCGCGTACCAGAGCGGAGGTCGGGCTGCGGAAGAGAGCGCGGGAGTCAGTCTACTCAGCAAAGCCCGCAGCTGTCCGGCGGCCCGAGAGTCGGGCTAGGAAGAGAGAGTCCGATAGAGAAAAACGAGGAGCAACTGGGGGCTGTCACTGCCCTGCCAAACTGACAGAAGTGCCACTGCCCACCCCTGGGAGTTGTCTACTCTGTCTGACCAGGCGGTAAAAGAAAGAGAATTCCCCCTCTTCCTTCCCTTGGTAAAGCCCCGTGCCCCCTCCTCTGGCAAAAAAAAGAAAAAGGAGGGTCGGGAACGCCTTCACCCCCACCTGAGAGCATTGACATGGACCCCACCCCTCATCCCCAATTCCCGACCGAAGAGGCTAGCAACAACACCCCCCCCTACAATGGACTAAGAAATGTCTATGAATCCCCCCATCTAGACAATAAATTTTCATGGAACCCCCCCAAAAAATCCGAACTCACGAAGGTGG
>JAQQSW010015412.1:0-11895 GCA_028646575.1 Pseudocheirus occidentalis | reverse complement strand
GCAGGGGTGAGGAATATAAGAGCAGAGGAAAGGCTTCATGTAGATGTCTGTGAGTAGAGTTTTGAAGTAAACATATGATTCTACAATGTAGAGGTGAGGTGGAAGTGTACAGGGGACATCTAGGGCAAAGATGTGGAGATAAGAGATAGATCATTGTATGTAAAGAGGATTTTGTTATCCTTTTCAGACTGGTTTCTCAGGATCTGTGGCCATGGCAATGTCTAGTTTCCAGGTGTTAGATGATAACTCCCAGAATAGCTTCAGGGATCCTAGACAGTTATTTCTAGAATCACAGTGATAGGCAGTCCCACTGAGGCTGTGCCATGAGATAATGGAGGTGACATAGTTGAAATGATGATATTGCTAAAGTTAACCTGTGAGCTTAATTTTGACAAGATGCCGTCTTTGTCTGTTTCCTCATAAAGCAAGTGGACACTGGTCAGTGAGCGGAGAATCTGTGAGTGCCAGGAATCTGTGTGTGCCTTGACTGCACTCCACTGTGGCTTGAGGGGAAATCACAGAGAATTCAGAGGAGAATCTGTGTGTCCTGACTGTCCCCCATCAAGACTTGAGGGGATCTAGGGGAGTGCACAAGCTGTGCCTGTCTTGACTGATCACATCAAGATGTACTGGCAGTTGCCTCCTCTTCTGGCTGGCCCCTGCAAGAAGGGTGATTAGGGAATGTTGTAGGAGCTGGTGCTCCCATTATCAGCAACCCTTCTGAGAAGACTAGAGTAGAATAAAGTAAGATTATTAACCCCTCCAAAGCTGTCTTCCTGTCCTTCATGTCTGACCAGATCAAGAGTGAACCTGTTAGATGTTGGAGTCCAAGACCCTCCAAGTGCCTCCTGTGTTATCTGTGAAACAATCATCATGTGTGAAAATCAGAGAAAAGGTCAACATCCTTAGAGTGTGGAAAGGAAAGGAATGTATGTTAAGCCTGGAAAGTTAGTTTGGGGCCAGGTTGTGAGGAGTTTAAGAACTCAAGGGAGAAGCTTATACTTGAGCCTAAGACCTTTGGAATCTTTAAGAAGGAGCCTTTGGAATCTATTGAGTAGAGACTTAAACTTTAGGGAAATCCCTTTGGCAACTGTGAGGAGAATGGATTGGAGAGGGCAGGGACTGGAGCCAGGCTAGCTTCCAAATGAGGAGGCTGTCTTACATCATCACTTGCCTCATAAAATTCCTATCTCATTTCTCCTGTTATAATAGTAAAGTAATTAAAGCATCAATAAGATTATAATATCAAATTGCAGCTATAAAACAATATACTGATACACTGATAAAGCAAAATTATAAAAGTTAGGAGTGGCATGTTTGCCAAAAACAGCATAATGTTACCTATAAAACAAAATATAAATAGCAGGACCAATTGTAACATTAAAAAATGTAGGAAAAAGAACAGAAAAAAATTTTAGGAGGCACAGATAAGCAAGACAGCTTTGAAAGCAATATGTATATAATTTACTAGATATATACATATATACACACATACATACATATTTACATATACATATATACATGCATACTTCTTTGTCTTTGTCTCTCAGTCTTTCTGTCTGTGTCTGTCTTTGTCTCTCTCTCTCTCTCTCTCTCTCTCTCTCTCTCTCTCTCTCTCTCTCTCGTTTTCTGTGTCTTTCTCCTCCTCCAAATAGCTCCAAATCAGCCATATATATTCCAGATAAAGGAATTTCAGAGTTGATGAATATGGAAGTGGTGCATTTGTGGGTGATGACAAGATCAAGAGTATGATCAACTCTGTGTATATGAGGAGTGGGTCCTGGGAAATAAATAAGTTGAGGAAGGTGAGTTTAGTATATTTGAGGCTATATCAATGAAAGTATTTTGGACGTCCCTAGTATTTGGTAGGGGTTGTGGAGAAGGAAAAGGCTGTGAGCCAGGCACTGAACTCACTGTGGAAGGAAGGAAAGCTGTCCTGGAGGTTGGTAGACACCAGTTATCAGAATTTTTATTGGGTAATAGATATGAATTGAGTAGATATGAATATGAATAATAGATATGAATCTCAAAGGAGGAAAGGTTACTGAGTGATGGTAATAGAGGAAGAACCGGGAAGTGGCATCAGGGAGCAAGGAATATTACAACTCCCTGCATCTCAACCAGTAAGTCAGGGGGAATGAATGAAAGGGTAACCATTTCTGGATAGGGAGGCCAAGGAGGGTATGTCATGAGGAGGGAGCCAGGCCTCAGGGAGAGCCAGAGGTTGGGAAGAATGGGGAAGGAAAGATCTTTTTTTTTTCAGATATAGGACAGCCATTTATTTCCTCCAGACAAAAGAATTACTAAAAAAACAAAAACTTACAATACAGCTTGACAAAGACTTAATATAAAATATAGTAACATAATTATGATTACATTTTCTGTGAGAGTTTGAGACTTAAACATCTAAGCATCTACCTTGTCTGTCTTCTGAACTCTTATTCTCATCTATGATTTAAAGAATTTTTGGCACTTTCTTTCTTTGTTTGTTTCTTTTTTTCTTTCTTTCTTTCTTCCTTCCTTCTTTCCTTCTTCATCATTCTTACTATCTGCCTCGCAATTCTCCACATCCACCTCATCAATTTTTAAAAATTTTATTTTGAATTTATGGAATAAAGCAAGCATTTCCATAACATAGTATAATAAAAAAGATGATTAGACACGAAACTGCCAATCTACCATACAAAACTTGCTATTTCTCTCAAATATACAGCAAAATTATCATGTAAATTTCTCTTTTTCTTTCCTTCTACTCCCCCCTCAAGATGGCTACCCTTAGACACAAATAGGTATGTATATGTAAAATTATTTTGTACATACTTCTATTCATCAGTTCTTTCTCTGGATATCATCTAGATAGCATCTTTCTTCATATGTCCTTTATAGTTAATTTGGGTATTTACAATAGAAAAAATAACTTACTTGCTCAAAGTTTTTCTTAAGACAATATTGCTGTTACTGTATACAATGTTCTCTTGGTTCTGCTCATTTTGCTCTTCATTATTTCATGCAAGTCTTTTTTCATGTTTTTTCTATAATCATGGAACTCACCATTTCTTATAGCACAGGGGAGGAAAGAATTTGAGATGAAAGCAAATTTGTTGCCTATGAAGCAGGCATTCAAAGGAGCACAGTGAAAAGGGTAGATAGCTTTGGGGTGGAACATTTTGTGTGTGTGTGTGTGTGTGTGTGTGTGTGTGTGTGTGTGTGTGTGTTGAGAGGCATTTGGAGATGTTAATGTTATATTAAATTGTCAAAGGGTTTCTTTATAGAATTAGATAAAGTAATAATAGTGTTAGCATTTCGTTAATAAAAGAGGTCAGTGGAACTCCCAAATGTCAAAGACCTTTTGGAACAAAAGTTTGGAGTATCAAGGGATATTAGGGAGAAAAATAGGAAAGAATGAAGGAGAGTAGCATCGCCATGTTTCCAGGATCACATTTCTGAGTATCTACCCCCAAGAAAGTCAGAGGTCAAATTCCCACAAATAACAAAATACTTATAGAAGCACTTTTTATGGTAGAAAAGATAATTGGAAATAATGTGCATACCCATACATTAAAGAATGTATTACTGAACAAATTGCGGTATGTGAATATTATGAACATTATTATACCATAAGAAATAAAGAATTCAAAGATTGAGAGATGTAGAAAGGGAAACACTATGAAGTAGAACAATGAACTTAATTATAGTAATGTGAGAAATGTTGGTAGCTTGGTCTCCACAGATTCTATAGGAGCAATGGATGCTGCACAGGACATGCAGGAAGGTGTAAATCAGGATGAGGGGAGGAAGGGCAAAGGGACTCTATCCAGTCATAGAGCCGGAAGAAATCTGTAAGTTTACCCTTGGAAAGAGCCTGAGATAAGCTGGCTCAGACTGGCTGGCGGTAAAGGGATGGTCAATAACTTTTCATCAGCATGCATGCTTCACTAGTCTTATGCATAGTAACTGACACGCTCCACATAGAATTAGAGCCTCGTCAGCCGATCATGGGACGCATGTCAGCTTATATTGGAAGGAGGGAACATACTAGGGAACATATACGTAAAGGGCAGGTCGGAAAAAATTGTAACCCAAAAGAGCTGGGACCAGTTTCAGTTCTGAAGGGAGAAACAGGGCAGGAAATTTGAATGGAAGCAGCATAAAAGTGAAGAGGCTAGATAAAATAAAGATAATGAAAACTTTCCTGGTTTTCCAACAAGTATTGCTTATTCCTAAACTGACCATGTTTATAACAGTAATACAAACATAAGTGTTAAAAAGAAGTAAAACCGATGACTGATCTTGGTCCCAGAGAACTGATGAAACACCCTTCCCTCCCCTCAGTAGAAAGGTGGCAGGCTATGGATGTGGAATGCGGTATGTGTTGTTGGATGGAGTCACTGTCTTGATTGTTTTGCTTAAATGTCTCTCTTTCTTAAGAGGGAAGGCTCAGTGGGGCCTTTGTGGGTCAGGGAGAAGGTAAAAGGTGAGAGAAATGATTATTAATAGCTAATGATTTGGGGAGATCCAGATTTCCCCCCTTTTTCTAAAGTCCTCATTTTAAAGCTCAGTCTGAAGGTTGAATTAACTTTCTCCTCAACTGTGGTCAGACCCCACCCCACATATATATATGTATATATCTAGTAAATTATAAGGATTTAATATAAGGTGGGGAAGCCCACATTGCTCTCTACACAGGTTTGAGTGGAGATAAATTCTTTGATTAGATTGTCCCAGTCTGGGCAATTTAGGAGTAAATAATATAATGAAAGCTCATTAGAACAGGTTCAGCCCCTTGTTGTAATATTCATTCTCTCATTAACTGTTAACCAATCAGAGTTGATCACTACCCTCTTTGCCACCCACCACGAAGGTCTTTGACATTTGAGAGTTCCATTGACTTCTTTTATTAACGAAATGCTAACACTATTAATAGCTTAGCAGAGACATGCTCTGTGAGAGTGCCGTGAAATGGCCTAGCACAGACTTGCTCTGTGTGAGAGCATCACAGAATGCTCTAACAGAGACTTACTCTGTGAGAGCACCATAGAATGACCTATTGAACTTTCAATAAACTTTACTTTTCTTTGGCTGAGAAGACTTGAGTGGAATTCTTTCCGCAGACCGGGCTTGTTGGTATTTTGGGGTCTCGGGCAGTCCTAACCCTCTTTGGTTACCTCTTCATTATTATCAGAAATTATGTCTCTCAAACTTTTTAAAATCACAAAGGGAAATAATTGTCCTGTATTTCCTAGATACAATTTTGTTGACTTTACCACTTTAACACCTTTAACACCATGCTTCAGCTTTGGTCTCATGCTAGAAACTCCCTCTGTGCCTTGAGACTCCTCACCTACAGCCTTCTCATCCTGGAATGTTCATCTTCCGTTGTCTTATCCTGGAACAACCCTCTACCTTGTCTTTTCCTGTTGGTGAGTTCCTCCTAGGTCCTTCATTTTAGCTCAGGGGATGGCCAAACTTCACCCCTCCTTTCTGGCTGTGCTTCTGACTTTTCTAGACTTCAACTCTATGACCCATGTAGTTACCTTTATTTCCCTTCCACCTATCATTTTAGCTCCCTTTCCTCCCGTTAGAATATAAGCTCCTTGAGGGTAGGAGCTACCTTTACTTTTGCTTGTATGTTTATCCCTAGGCTTAGCACAATGTCTAGTTAGTTGTTCTTGTTTGTATTTAATTTTTGAAGAGGACCAATGACATCAATGACATTTTTGATTTGTCCATGAACTAGATTTAAGTGAGGCACAGTTGCACAAAGTCATCAGCCTCACTCTCTCTTCTGGAGTCATTGAAGCCCAGTGGCAAGATGAAAGTCAAGATGACTGCTGATGGTCCAGAAGGTAGTAGATGACCTTGGCACCTTTGATATCTGACCAAGTTCAAAGCATTCCACCTGTGTCAGCCACCTTCCTGGTCTCCCTGGTGGTTGGATCAAATAGTTCTCATCTGCCCATTCTGTCAAGGGAAGTCTTTGCATGATTGGGGCAAACATCTCTAACTCACTGATAGATCTGAGGTCTGTTTGTTACCCTCAACCTATCTTAGCCCATTCGCTGAGACTATTTTGCCAGGGTGTGGCTGCTATACATGCTGCAGCTTCTTGGAGCCACAAGTGAGAGTTGGGTGATAGGTGGACACAAAAGGTGGATGAGCAGCCCTGAAAAGGGGCATATACCCCTTCTGGCTAGTATGGGCTTGATAAATGCTTGCTGCCTTGACTTGAAAAAAAAAGTGATGGTAAAATTAAAAAAAAAATCCTTTGGCCCCTAATTTATTTCCTTTGTACAAAGTGTACTCTTCTATAGCCACATATAGTTATGAAGCTTATCTTATCAAGTCTTACTACGCAGCAGGTTTCTTTATGTATTTTATCCATTCTCTAAATCAGAGGTTCCCAAAGTGGGTGGTACTGTCCCCTGGGGGACAATGGAACAATGGGTGTGTGTGTGATAGTTACCTCAGGTGCAGTTGGGGGGCATTGAATAAAAATAAGGAAGCAGTAGAAGCATAATAAAAGAAGATAAGGGGGCAGCTAGGTGGCAGTGAATAGAGCACCAGCCCTGGAGTCAGGAGTACCTGAGTTCAAATCCGGCCTCAGACACTTAACACAAAAAACTAGCAGTGTGACCTTGGGCAAGTCACTTAACCCCAACTGCCCTCCAAAAAAAAAAAAAGCAAAAAAAAGAAGATAAGAAAATTTTGAAAAACTGTACATGTTTCATCTGCTGTGTAATGAGTTAAAGTCATAGTGATTACATTATTTTCCAAATAAACACACAAAATGCAAGTGATAACCAATCAGTGGTCATATTTACCAACAGGTCTTAACAAACAAGTGTTGGCAGGTGAGTGTGTTGTGAATTGTTGTATTGTGAACTGTGGGGAAGTCCAGCATGCATCTGCGGGAATATACGTGAGTAATGACTTATTTACAATATGATACTACATGGTTCTATGATATAATATTACATCATCAACATTAAACCCATAAATTTGTAATAAATTATTAAATTTAAGATGTATCATTTCAAAAAATGTTTTTGAAATTATGCAAATTTTTAAAAAGCCATTAAAGAAAATAGATTTCCAGGGATGTTCTGAGTATTTTTTTTTGAAAGAGGGTGGTAGTGATGTGGATACAAACAGTACCCTAAGGGTTAATAGTAAGGGTTACTTTTCCAGGCCCCCTAATGGGGTTTGAGGCTTATTCTGTAGCCCAGTCCTATAACTTGAGGGTGTCTTAATGCCTTTCCCTTGTCTTGAAATACCATGCAACCTGTACCAAAAGAATTGCTTTTGTCCCCCTTATTCTGTGTTCCCTATCCTGTCATTCATCTTCCTCGTCCTGGGTCATGACAATTTTTCCTTATCTTGCAAGCAACCACCTTCCTTACCTGTTTGGACTTATCCAGTCCCTAACTCTCCAGTCCCCATTAGAAACCCTGAAATTACATCATCATCCTGATGGGGTCCAGAGAGTCCAGGTACCCCAATAACCGGAGTCCATGGAAAGCAATCTGGAATGAATTCAATCACCTTTTGGTTGCATCAAAACTTTTCTCTTTTAGGTGAGGCAGGAAATGGTTAAATGCTCGCTATCCTGCCTCCCTTTGCCCCGAGGGGAAAAGTCCCCCCCCCCTTTCTTTCTTATCTCTTTTTCTGCATTCAAAACTTGGTCAGTTAGAAAGGAGAGAGTTTTTCCCCCCAACAATATCCCCCAAATTTCCAGACCTTCTACTCTCACAACCTCTGTTCACACTGTTCCTGCAAATATGTTATACCTTTCCTAAACTTTCTACCCATGTTCCTCTCTTTGCTACATGCTTAAACTTCCTTGCCTTTACTCAGATCATGGACTTTGATTAAAACCCCTTTAAAACTGCACATACCTTATTTCTTTCTAATTCTCACCTGACACTTCCCCTACACTCTTCAACTTGCCTTTTCCCATCATATAACCTAAACAAAAAAGTATTTCTCTCTTTCTTGCTGTCTTTGTCTCTCTCTTTCTCTCTCTCTGTCTCTGTGTCTCTGTGTCTGTGTCTGTGTCTGTCTCTCTTCGACAGCTGCTCCTTTGAGGGAAGGAGGGAGCGAAGCAGATAGCATCATTCTAAGGAAAGTCCAGCTGCATTATAAACCTTACAGGATGTCAGATTACACACTCACACTCATTCACACAGAGACACAAACACAGAACAGACAGATACAGAAAATGACAGGAAGGATCCACAAGCTCACAGAGGATTGTTAGAAATCCCCTGCACAAATCAGACATTTGCTTGTCCCTCCAGATATTAACGGAGGCTGGCTAAGACTTGCTTTAAGAAAATCTAGGGGCAGATGCCTGGCTCTAGGGGGAAACTGGCCCATCCTATTTGTATGTAAGCTTACAGAGTCTCTGTAGTCTACTTGCCTCAACCAGCATCCTGGAAGAGGGAGAAAATTGACCAGCATATGTTCCCAAGACAAGGCGACCCCTGTCAGGAGGGAATTATACCCAGGTCTGATGCAGGCCTTAACCCAAGTCCCCACAAGCCTTCCTAGGTGCCAGCCCTGACTACAGGGAAGGGAGGGGGTAGAGTTTGCGAGGAAGTTTAGGGGAGTTTACCTCAACTCAAAAAAACCTTGAGACCTCAGACTATAGTCCCCATATGGAACACCAAAATGACAGGGTTCAGGGGGTCCAGGAACCCCAATAACCAGGATCCCTGGAAAGCAATCTGGTATGAATTCACAGACTCAAGCATTCTTTAAGTTAAGGTGGCAAAGATTTAGTTACGCTGTACAGTGGGCAAGAGTTCTTAGGGAACCTGCAACCTTAGAGGGATGCAGTTAAAGTTTATATAGGATAAGCTATAGCATAACATGTGCCAAATATGCTAACTAGGTGAGTTAGGGCAGGATTAGGGAGTGGTTAAGCAGTGGTCAGTTCTTACAGGAACATGCATTTTTAATATCTACTGTGCAGGCATATTGCCCCAGAATTCATGGGATAATGGCCTGAGAGGGTGCTGCATGGAAGTGGGGTTTTAGGTTTTCAATGTCACTAGGTCAGCTAGTGGTTGAGCTGCCACCCATCAATGCTGTGATTGACAAGATGCATGTTGGGAGCATCCATATAGCACAAGCCTAAGGCATACATAAGGAGGGATTTAGGATGTACATAATGATCTAGAGAGTCACTCCAGTGAAGTTCAGGGTGTATATAATGAGCTAGGAGCTACTTGTAGATAATCTAGTGAAGTTCTCACAGCTGCAGCTTGTTATTGTAACAAGGGGAGATGCGCATTTGGCTGGGGCTTGATCAAGAATGGTTGTAGGCATAGTGCTGGAGTGGGGAGAGGTGGGCAGAGATGCTGCTCTGTGGCTAGGAAGAAAGATACTCTTGAAACTGGGGTCTGAGCACCCAGGCCCAGGCACCTCATCGATCCAACAGGCTGTGTAGCTTTCTGTGTATGTAAGTCTGGTTCTTTTCCTATTTCTGCGTCTTTGTTTAGCTCCTTGCTAAGTCTCTGGCTCACATGCCTTTGTATCAATAAAGCTCCCACTGGTTAAAGAGAAAGTCTGATTGAATTCTTTCAAAAACCTGAACCAGCTCTTCCAACTCTGACTTCAGCAGTAGGTCAAGTAAGTTTGGGAATCTTTGTTCTAAATACTATGATGCAGAAATGGGAACAAAAGTTTAATTTCTGCCTCTTTTTCCTGGGTAGCTTTACTTTTGTTTTCTTTCTGTATCTGGTCAGTTTCCTCCCCTTCACCCAATTAAATTTAAAGCCTTTTTTTGGTTCTGAATCTAAAGATCTCAGTTTTCTCATTTTAATATTTAATGACTTGCTTATAGCTCTTGTATCTTAAGTAAGCTGGAACAAAAAATCATTGTAGCTATCAAAAGCAACATTATTTGCAATCCTTCGCTGAAATATTTGAATACAATAGGATCTATCTTCAGGCATTTCCAATGACCTGTTGACTTTTAAGCTCAGTAAACTTCTGTTTCAGGCAATTTTGTGCGTAATGAAAGCAAAGCTTGTCTCCTTGGGTGGATGGCAACGTCTGTGCTATTTTCCTCTGAAGTGGGTTCTGGAAAGGCACAGTTTCTAGGGATGACTACATGTGGTATAGGGACATCATTTGCAGCTCCCAGCACATCCCTGGGAGAAAATGATTTTGCCATGGAAGGTCCTAAGTCTTTCACAGTTCATGGGAAACTTGTGTTGGAGAATCAGAAATGTGGCAAAACTATCTGCCAAACTGTATTCTGCACTGATATCTGGACCAATGAAATGTCAGTTATCGGGGCGGCTAGGTGGCGCAGTGAATAGAGCACCGGCCCTGGAGTCAGGAGTACCTGAGTTCAAATCCGGCCTCAGACACTTAACACAAACACAAAAAAAACTAGCCGTGTGACCTTGGGCAAGTCACTTAACCCCAACTGCCCTCCAAAAAGGCAAAAAAAAATGTCAGTTATCCTCTGATAAATATTGCTGTTGTTTAGGATGAAAACCCTCATCCTTAATTTAACAAAAAAAATAAATAAATAAATAAACACAGAGATCTCTTAGGACAAGAACAGGAGTTTATTCTGTTCCCCCAGAGAAGAAGGCAGTCTTCCCTATGAGTTATCATGGAAGAGAGGCGTGTTACAAAAGACAGTGCAAGAATTTATACCCTAATGTAGTCAAGTCCCCTTCCTGACTGTCTCCTCTCTTGTTGGTTGAGAGGCAAACTTAAATCCAAATTCTTCACCAAATGGGACAGCAAGAAAAGGGGGAAGGGGGGAGAGTCCCAAAGCAAGGGAGGAGTAATGAGCCTGGGCTGTCCCTGACTCCCACTGGCTGGGAGGAGGGGCCCACTGAAGAGGGAAAGCAGACAAGCTGATTGACAGCAACAATGGAGGAGGGAGAGGGAAGTTAACAATCCCAAACTCCCTGAGAAGTTTTCACTCACCCCATACACTATCATGCTATTTTGGTACTTTGAAATACTAAAAACACCTAGTTCATGTTTTCTGAAACTTACTTTTTTTCCTTCTTGCTTTATCTAACACCAAGAATAACAAAAGTTTTCCATTTGTATTGTAGCCTTAAATGGTAGCACGCAACCAAGAACATGAAAAAATGTTTATTACTTACATTTATTTAAAGGTTCACAAGTACAATGTGTAAGAAAAATTATTCAATATTACATATTGAATATCACATTTGGAATAATGACAACAGACTATGGTTGATGACATGTTTATTCATGCATTTGCCTAAAAACTTAAGAACATGCTGAGGTGTTTTGTGGGAAAGTCTTTGTGACCACAGGATTGGAGTTAGGTGTGAGAACAGCAGAATTAGCAAGGGAACAACATACTGGGAAGAGTTTATGTGGAAACTGCTTAGGGGGCGGAGACAAGATGGCAGCGTAGAAGTAGCAAAGTTTCGCAGCTCCCTCACAGCCACCCTAAATATCCATAAAATATGACTCTAAACAAATTTTAGGGCTCCCAAACTCACAAAAATACAGAAAACACATTTCTAGCTGAAGGCAGGTCAGCAGGAGAGGCTCATCGCGGCAGGCTGGGAGCTGAGGCCAGCCCAGCACGAAACCAAACTCCGGTCAGGCCCCACGGCAGTCAGGAGGAGCCAAGCTGCAGCGTGAGTCTACCCCAGAGAACAGATCAGCAGCACCTGGAGCAATCTCCACATCTATCAAGCCAGGAAAAATAAGGATTAAAGAAAGGTCAGTGAAGGTGAAGCTTTCAAGCTAAATTTGGGGGAGGAAAAACAGTTCAGCCAATCTTCCCCCAGGGCAAGGAAGCAGCAGGGAAATGGCAGGATCTGCTACAACTAGCAACTGCCTCCACTGGGCTGCTTCAGAGCTCCTGGCATTCCAATTAACAGC
>JAQQSW010015411.1:0-11895 GCA_028646575.1 Pseudocheirus occidentalis | reverse complement strand
AAAGCATACCCCAGGACCACCACTCAAGACCATGATCCAGATTCAGGCCACTCAACGCAAGAGCCCTTGGCCCTGATGGATTGCGTCAGCCCCCCTGCTATCTGCAGGCCGAGGGCTCTGAAGCAGCCCAGTGGGGGCCGCTGCGGCTCTAAGATGTTCCTGCTGCTACAGCCGCCTCCCGCTGCTTCCTTGCCCTGGGAGCAGTTTGGCCGGACCTGCAAAATCCACTGACCTTTCTCTTAGCCTTTTTTTCTTCTGGCCTGATAGATGTGGTAATTGTGCCTCCAGTGCAGCTGATCAGCTCTCCTATAGCCGCGGATGCCCCAGGGCTTGAGCCTGCTGGGTTTCGGCTGCAGCAGGTCCCAGACTGCTGGGAAGAGTGCCCCGCCTGCTGCGCTGCCTGTAGCAACAGATGTTCTTTCTGTCTTTTGGAGAGTTTTGGAGCTTGAAAATCTGTTTAGCGTCCCATTTTATGAGTTTTTTAGCGTGTTTGTATGGGAGCTGTGGTGCTTTGCTGCTTCTATGCTGCCATCTTCCGTTTCACTCTTCTTAACTCCTTATAGTTGCATTTCTGACCTCATAATTTCACTGAAACTGCTCTCCAAAGTTACTAAGATCTCTGAATGCCAAATCTCTTGACCTTGTGACCTTTTCTCAGCTCGTTCTCCTTGACCTTTCTGTAGCTTTTGACATTGTTGATGACCCTCTCCTTGATATTCCTTTCTCTAGGTTTTTGGGAGAGCACTTTCTCCTGGTTGTCCTATCAGAACGCTCCTTCTCAGTCTCCTTTGTGGAATCCTAATCCAGATCTCATTCCCTAATTATAGGTGTCCCATAAGGTTCTATCATGGGCTCTCTTCTTTAAACTATTTCACTTGATGATTTCTTCAGCTCCCATGGATTTAATTACAAACTCTCTGCTGATGCTTCTCAAATCCACCTATTCTGCCCTAACCTCTCTACTGCCCAATCTTAATTCTCCAGTTGCTTTTCAGACATCTCAAACTGGATGTTCAGTAGACATCTTAAAACTCCTCCCACTCTAATCAGTCAGCCACCAAAGTGATTTTCCTAAAGTGCAGGTCAGATCATGTCACTCTCCCTACTCAGTAAGGGTCAAGTACAGAATTGTCAGGTGTTCAAAGTTCTTCATAACCTAGCTCCTTGTACTTTTCCAGTCTTTTTGCACTTTGTGCTCATCCAGGTACTCTCTAATTTTGTAACACTGGGCTGGCTCTCTTATTCCATGAACAAAACACTCCATGTCTTAGCTCTGGGCATTCTATTCTCTATCTCCTGTGTCTGAAACACTCTCACCTTTTTATCTCTAACTACTCACCTCCCTGGATTTCTTTAAGTCCCAACTAAAATCCTACCTTTTTTAAAGAAACCTTCCTCAACCCCTCTTAATTCTAGTGCCTTCCCTCTTAACTTATTTCATACGTATCCTGTATATAGCTTTTATGTATTTGTTTGCTTGTCTCCCCGATAAATTGTGAGCTCCTTGAGGGCAGTGACTGTCTTACACAAACTCTTTTTGTATTGCCATTGATTAACATGGTACCTGGCACATAGTAGGAGCTTAATAAATGTTTATTGGCTGCCTGCTTTCTCTTCAGAGTTCTCATTTCTCTCTATACTCTTTTTTCTTGGTGATCTCATCAGCTTGTGTGGATTTATTTTTCCCTGTGCTGATGATTCTTAGATTTACTTACCCAGCCCTGATCTCCAGCCTTAGATTTCCAATTGCCTATTGGAAATCTTGATCTGGATGTACTCTAGACATCTAAAACTCAATGTGTCCAAAAGTGAACTCATCATCTTCCTCCCACCCCTAAGACCTCCCTAATTTTCCTTTTACTGTCAAGAGTACTGCTTCATCCTGATTTACAAAGTGATGTCCTCCATAAATCACTGAGAGATCAGAGCATCATAAATGTAGATCTTCAAGGGACCCCTAGAGGCTAGTGGGAGGAAGTCCAGGGTCCACATTTTATAGTTGAGGAAATTTGAGCCCCAGAGAGATTATGACTTGTCCATAGTAGTGGATATAATGTATAAAGAGCTAATTTAGGAATTTCAGGTTTGCCAGGTGCTGTCTGTTTATTATTATCTTCACAATCTAAGGTCTGGATTGATTCTTCACTTGGTTATTTACTGCCTGAAAGATCTTGGGCAAGTCACTTATTTTCTTGGACCTTAGTTTTTTTTTTGTTTGTTTGTTTTTTTGCTTTTTGGAGGGCAGTTGGGGTTAAGTGACTTGCCCAAGGTCACACGGCTAGTTTTTTGTGTTAAGTGTCTGAGGTCGGATTTGAACTCAGGTACTCCTGACTCCAGGGCCAGTGCTCTACTCACTGCGCCACCTAGCCGCCCCTGGACCTTAGTTTTAAAATGAGAGAGTTGGACTAGAGGATTTCTAGGACCCTTCTAGATCTTCACACACAGACACCCCATCTCCCCCCAAACCCCCACCTCTTTTTATAGATAAACAGACCCAGAAAGGGAAGTTACTTGCCAAAGCCGCTATTAAACCTTGCTGTAGATCCAAGGCCCTCTGACTCCAAGAACAGTGTACTATTTTTTTTTTCTTCACCCTGCACCTTGCTCTTGCTTCTCTTCTGTCCAGAGAATTAGCCCAATTAAACTTGTTTTCCTAAAGTGCTACTTGGTGAAAATCCCTAGATGAATCTCTTTACTTACCCAGTGGCTTGTCTTCCCAACTACAGCAACTCTCAGATCAATAGGAGAATCTCTTCAGTTTTCAATTTTTGAAAGCTTAAAGCACTTTCATGTCTCCATTCTCTTAAGAGCCCCCTGTGTAGCAGGTGTTCATCTGAAGGCTCACTCCTTCCTAATTGGAACTAAGCTGTATGCAAAGCATTTCTTTTTCTGAAGGGCCTTCTTTCTTAACTTTGCCCTGCCCTTCCTAGGAGCCTGAAGACTGGCTGATACTTGCTCTCTAGGTACTGAATGTGTTTAAAGAGTTAATGACTGTGGGTGGAGGGGAGACAAGGACTGACTCAGTACCCTCCTCTTCCTTGTAATTATCTTAACTGCTCTGGAACAGCTGAATGAATACTGGAGACCCATAGGTCAGCTGCTAGTGTGATGTGTGATTCTCTGGGGCGAGGCAGAACCCAAGTTATTAATCTGGAAGCTGCCCATGAACAAATACCTTCATCACTTGTTGACCGAAGAAGTATCAGGTAATTCTTTAAATAAAACTTCTGGTTCATGCTTTCACACTGTAGGGTTAGCCCCAGGAGCCCCTGTGCTTTTGGTGAAGTGACAGTTTTGTTTTAATATCCTCTGGCTTTGTTTTTTGAGGCCCCAGATCCTGCCCCCACCCCCACCCCCTCCCCAAAGACTCAGCCCTAGACGCTGTCCTGGTTGTGGGGCTGTTCCTTAGAAGCCTTGAGAGCTGTAAGACTTTGCTAATTACTACCTCCTTCCACATCAGCTGTGGCTGGAAGTTGAAGTGGTGTTTTTTTAAAAAACGTAGCTATTGCTTGACTAGGCTAAATAAGCTCTATTTCCAGCTCCTTAACTTGTTTATTACTTTCAACACATCATAGGATTTTAGAATGGAAGGACCTTAGAGATCACCTGTAACAATTCCCCTTGCTTTACCATGAGCTGAGGTGACTTGCCCCAGAGGTAGCTCCTGTAGTTGTTGCAGAGTTGGGTCTCAAATCGAAGTCTAAAGATGAAATTTCTCTGGAGGCTTCCTTTCTTGGAGGCACCTCAGTGTATTCTACATAACGCTGAACTTGGCACTGGAAGATCTGGCTCTGAATGCTGGCTGCAACTCTTCCTACCTGTGACCAGATAGGTCATTTAACTTCTCCAAGCTTCATTTTTCCTCTTTTAATATGAAGATGATAATTTCAGCACTTTAGACCTTCTGGTCTAAAAGTATTTTTTGAGTTAGAAAAATGCCATGTGAATATTTGCCTCCTCTCTGCAAAACTGTCCAGGATTTCTGGTACTTTAGGCGAACTTCCTGCATTTTAGGCACATTTTCCAATTGCTGTAGTTGCTGTTTAGGTGGGAATGACCCTTGGGTTTAACTCTGTTGAAGTATTTGTGTTTCAAAATAGTTGCTAGATACTTTTGTACTTTATTTCTGGCTGGCAGGCTTAAACTCACCTGTCTATTTGCACTTCAACAGAGATGCACTTGAATTTATTTTAAATTTTCTGTGTACTGTTTGAGACCAATTTAGTTGCAGATAATTTCTATAACCATTTTTTCTGTACTAAGAGTGGGAATAAAGGATCTATCAATTGCAAAAACTTGTTAAAGGACAATTTTTTTTTTTGAGATGGGATTGCTTAGGAAAATACCTAATTTTCTTGGATAAACTCGATTCTAGAGGACTTTTAATAATTGTATAATTGTAAATAGCAATAACTACTCACATTTACAAAGACCTCTTAAAGTTTGCAAAATGCTTCTTTTTGAAAAGAAAACTAGTGACTGTTAGAATTTTTCTGTTTCAGAGTCCCCTAGCCTTAAGAAGCTCTGGATTTGTGAAAACATAGAACTCTATTGAGGCTTGGTTTCCTTAATTTGTGAGACCAGAAATAGGCAAGTCACAACCTCTTTCTGGGCCTCATTTCCCCATCTATAAAGTGAAAGGTTTGAGTCGGATGTTCTCCTAAGATTTCTCTTGGCTCTGATACTCTCCATGTTCTTTTTTAAAAAAAAAATTATTCAGTTTTTATTTTCAGTTTCAGATTTTTTCCCTTACTCCATCCCCTCCCCCAACCATTGAGAATGCAAGAAATTCAAGACCTGTTATTTCTATGCAGTCATGCAAAACATTTGTTAACCATTTTCTATGTCTATGTTCTAAGGTCCCGCTCGCCCCCCAGCTCTGATATTCTGTGACTATTCTTTGAGCCAATTCTAAGGAGCTTCTAGACTAGACATTATCACTAAGAGGACCAGACTGAAGGAAAAGTGTTATGCTCTCTTTTTCTATGATAGGAACTTTAAACTGCACTTCACTTCCTTCCCTTCTAATGGATGGATAATAGCCAGGTGCTGGTGGGAAGGAGAGTCTTTGGTTACTTAGTGCTAAAGAACTGAAACTTTCTTGATGTTATTAAAAGTACTTTGCATCAGAATGAAATATACTTTCAGGAAACTCAGAGCTGTGGGCTGAGAAAGATCTAGATAAGCTGTTTTCATTCATATGTTTGTTTTTTTTATTGGCTGCTGATTTCTTTTTAAACAAAATCTGAACTCTTTTTTTTTTTTTACTTTTTGGAGGGCAGTTAGGGTTAAGTGACTTGCCCAAGGTCACACGGCTAGTTTTTGTGTTAAGTGTCTGAGGCCATATTTGAACTCAGGTCCTCCTAACTCCAGGGCCGGTGCTCTATTCGCTGCGACACCTAGCCGCCCCCAAAATCAGAACTCTGGATATCTGGTTTAAAAAACTTTGACTTGGGATATGTTAAAGTTATCAACTACTTTCTGATATTTGCTAAATTTCTTCAGCAGATTGCCTACCCTCTCTTCCCACTCCCCCCCCAATCTTCAATCTCTCTTTGTCTAGTGTCTAGCAAATTTATTATTTGCTGCCTACAGACATGCCCATGTCTGCCACAATTCTCAAGAAATCCACTCTTGATCCAGCCATTCCCACTAGGTATCTTCCCATATCTTTTCCCATTTTGGGGGGGCTAAACTCATGGAAAAGACTGTCTATAATTGGTGCCTCCTCTTACTCTCTTAACTTTCAGTAGTCTGTCTTCTGACTTCTGTAAAGTGAAAGGTTTGGGTTGGATGGTCTCCAAAGATTTCTCTTGGCTCTGATACTCTCCATGTTCTTTTTTTTTTTTTTATAATTCAGTTTTTATTTTCAGTTCCAAATTTTTTCCCTTACTCCACCCCTCCCCCATCATTTGACCTCATCATTTCATTAAAAGTGCTGGCTCTGAAAGGTTCTTGTGACCTCATAATTGCCTGTTCTGGTGGCCTTTTCTCATTCTAATTCCTTCTAGAGATGTCTGTAGCCTTTGATATGTTGATCACCCTCTTCTCCTTTATATTCTTTTCCCTCTAAGTATTTATGACCCTTCTCTTCCCTGGTTCTCCTCCTACCAGTCTGACCACTCTTTCACTGGATTTTTAGGCCACAAATTATTAGCCATGGGTATTCCCCAAGATGCTTCTCTCCTTCTCTCTTTGGGGGAATCCTCTTCTCTTTTCCCTCAAAGCTATTTTTCTTGGTGATCTAATCAACTTTAATGGATTAAATTTTCATTATACTGATGATTCTCAGATTTACTTAGCCAGCCTCTGACCTTTGGTCTTTAATTTCCAGCTGCCTATTGGAGATCTTAAACTGGTTGTCCCTTAGACATCTTAATCTCAGCGTTTCAAACCAGAACTGTTTCTCCCCAAACCCTCCTCTCTTCTTAATTTTCCTTTTACTCTCAAAGGTATGACTTTGCTTCTAATCAGTCTGTGTGTCATCCTTGCTCCTCATTTTCACTATTCTCCCCTCCCCATCCAATCTGTTAAGTCTTAACTACTTGATAATTACTTATTATTTATTTTTAATAAATAATTATTTTTATAAATAATAAATGTTTTATAATAGATAATATGTATTATATATAGTCTATATAATAATAAATTATTTTATAAATAATAATAATAACTTATTTATTACTTAAGTAATAGTTTCTGCCTTAACATCTCTGATAGACTCTTCTCTCTGACACTTTCACCACCTTGGATTAGGCCCTTATCACCTCCTACCTGAACTATTACATTGGGCTTCTGGTTGATCTTCCTGCCACAAATATCTCTATACTTTAGTCCATTTTCTACTCAGCTGTCAAATTGATCTTCCAAAGTACATCTATCCATTTTACTCCTTCCCCTTCCACCCTCCATTCAGTAAATTCTAGTGGCTCACTGCTCACACCATGACCAAATATAAAATCCTTTGTTTTTAAAGCCCTTCATAGTCTGATCCTTTTTACCTTTCCAGTCCTCTTACCCCTTACTCCCTTTTCCTTGTACTTTGCTATCTAGTGACATTGGCCTCCTTACTGTTCCTCCATCTCCCAGTTCTGGGCATTTTCTCTGGCTGCTCCCCATTCTCTCTCCCTTCTCATTTCTGTCTCCTGGTTACCCTGGCTTTCTTCAAGTCTCAGCTAAGGTTTCACCTTCTGCAGGAAACTTCCTGATGCTCCGTAATTCTTGTGCCTTCACTCTGTTGATTATCTCCAATTTATCTTGTATATATCTTGTTTGGGTATAGTTGTTTGTATATTGTCTTCCCTGTTAGATTGTGAGCTCCTTGAGAGCAGCAGCTGGTTTTTTTTTTTTTTTTATTTCTTTGTATTCACAGCCCTTATCACAGTGTGGTACATACTAGGTGCTTTTTAAATGATTGTTGACTGATCTGACTGGGTGAAGTGATAGAACTTAATCCAGGCTACAGAACTTGCAAGACCCTTCCCTTGCTGTGCCTAAGAGCATGTTTTGTGTTTCCCTATAGAAACATGAATTACCAGCTTCCTGGGAAGATAAGGGATGCCAAATCTTTCTGACCAGAATACCCTTAGGGAGCTTAGAGATCTCACTCTGATTCGCGTTTGAGGTGGCACTAGGTTACTTTTCCCCTCTGCTTCCAAGTCCCTGAGTCTTTAATAACCAAAATCCCTCTTGGAAATGGGAACAGGTAAGAAGAGGAAGAGAGGATAACAAAACAATTAAAAATAAAGGAAGACTATAATGACTGTTAATTTTGCCTCCATTAGATTGTAAGTTTTGAGGGGAAAGATTGTCCAGTCTGAGAATTTAGCACCAGAATGAACTCTCATTTCTATAGCGTTCTTCTGTTAAGATGATGAAACTGAGGCTCTGAGAGGACAGTTTATATGTTCCCTCTACTCGTACCACATTGTGAGCTTGGACAGATAATTTTGTCTCTTTGGACCTTGGACCTCATCTGTAAAATGAAGAGGTTGAACTAGATGCTCTAAGGTTCTGTCCAGCCTGAAATGTATGGTTTTCTGATTCTGTGTGTCAGAGCCGAGATATGAACCTGGACTGACCATCACTCTTGGTGCTGCACCAAACCTTCTCGTGGGACCTTCTTTTATAAGTGAGGAAGCTGTGCCCAAGAGGTGTTCGCTTGTTCTCCAGTTTCACCCTCTCCCTCAACCCAGTCGTTGTTTTCCACAAGGGATTTACTATAAAAGTTTAGTGAATGGTGGATTGAAATGTGTGAAATAGTGTGGGAGGGATGAATTTATTGAGCTGCAGAGTTCTGGGAAGTTTCCCTGAGGAGGTACAGCTTGGGCTGAACTTTGAAGAATTTGGGCCAAGTGAAACTTTTTGAGAAGGAAAGAGTAATGAGCATTCTGGTCTACAGGAATGAGATGCACGATGAGGAAGGCTAGGGCTGGAATATTTGTTGAGTATTAAGGAACAGGGACAGATTTGGATGTTGGTAGAAAGATGGTAAGATGAGCCACATTGTGGAGGTCCTTTGAAACCAATATAGGCTGGTCATGTCATACTTTAGAATGTTTAGAAGTGGAAACAACTTTAAAAATTATTGAATCTAACCCATTCATGTTACAAATGGATAATTAAGATTGAGAAGAAAGAGTAGGTAACTAGCCTCAGATCTTTTTAAAAAAAAAATTTATTTATTTTTAGTTTTCAGAATTCATTTCCATAAGATTGAGTTCCAAATTTTCTCCCCATTTCTCCCCTCCCTCCATCCCAAGACAGCGTGAAAGTTGATATAGGCTCTACATATAAATTCATATTGAACTTATTTTGACATTAGTAATATTGTAAAGAAGAATTAGAATCAATGGGAGAAACAAAAAGAAAGAAGAAACAAACAAAAAAGAGAAAGAACAAATAATATGCTTTGATCCTCATTCAGACTGCATAGTTCTTTTTCTGGATGTGGTTAGCATTTTCCATCATGAGTCTTTTGGAGTTGCCTTAGATCCTTGCATTGCTAAGAAAAGATAAGTATCAAAGTCATCACACAATGTCGCTGTTACTGTGTACATTGTTCTCCTGGTTCTGCTCACTTCATTCAACATCATTTCATAAAAGTCCAGGTTTTTTTTAAGTCTACCTGCTCATCATTTCTTATAGCACAATAGTATTCCATTACCAAAGCTTGTTCAGCCATTCCCCAACTGATGAGCATCCCCTCAGTGTCTAATTCTTTACCACAACAAAAAGAGCTACTATACATATTTTTGCATATGTAGGTCCTTTTTCCATTTGTATGATCTCTTTGAGTTACAGACCAAGAAGTGGTATTGCTAGGTCAAAGGGTATGCACTGTTTTGAAGCCCTTTGGGCATAGTTGCAAATTACTCTCCAGAAAGGTTGGATCAGCTTACAACTCCGCCAACAATGCATTAATGTTTCAATTTTCCCACATGTTCTCTATCATTTATAATTTTCCTGTTTTGTCATGTTAGCCAATCTGATAGGTGTGATGTGGCACCTCAGAGTTGTTTTGATTTGCTTCTCTCTAATCAATAGTGATTTAGAGCGTTTTTTTTCATATGACTATAGATAGATAGCTTTAATTTTTTCATCTGAAAACTGCCTGTTCATATCCTTTGACCTTTTATCAATTGGGAAGTGACTTGTATTCTTATGAATTTGACTCAGTTCTCTATATATTTTATAAATGAGGCCTTTATCAGAGACTCTGGTTGTAAAAATTCTTTCCCAGTTTTCTGCTTACCTTCTAATCTTGGTTGCATTGGTTTGTTTGTGCAAAAAATATTTCAATTTAATGTAATAATTTTGCATTTCATAATGTTCTCTAACTCTTGTTTGGTCTTCTGTTCTCCATAAATCTGATAGGTAAACTATTCCTTGCTTTCCCAGTTTGCTTATAGTATTATCCTAAATTGTATGCCCATTGGACTTTATTTTGGTGTATGGTGTAAGATGGTAGTCTATGCTTAGTTTCTGCCATACTGTTTTCCAGTTTTCCCAGCAGTTTTTGTCAGATAGTGAGTTCTTATCCCAGAAGCTAGAGCCTTTTGGTTTATCAAACAGTAAATTACTATAGTCATTGACTACTGTGTCTTGTGTACCTAACCTGTTTCACTGATCCACTACTCAATTTCTTAGCCAGTACCAAGTAGTTTTGATGATTGCTGCTTTATAATACAATTTAAGATCTGGGTATGGCTAGCCCCAGATCTTAATAGCAAGTTAGTAGCAAAAGGCAGAGATTCTTTTTCCAGTTGCAGGGTCACTAAATGGGGAATAGAATAAAGTCTTAAGTGTTTGACAAGGGGTCATTAACTTTTTTTTTTGTATCCTAGACCCCTTTGGTAGTGAGAAAATCAAATTGGCTATTGTCTCCTTTTGTAATTCGTTCTATTCTGTTTGACTACTGATGTTTTATAGATTTCCTTAGTCACATTTCTTTGTGTCTCAGTTAAGTTCAGAAGTTTAGCTTTCTTCTCTGAGTTCATTAAATTTAGAAGTTCAGTTTTCCTGGTAATTATTGTTCTATTCTTGTGTCAAGGAAATCTACTCTCCTTGAAGGATGCAAGTGGATGCCACTGAGTCTGGTCTGTTACCTCTCTAATATTGACAATATTTCAAGAAAGTCTGCTGTGTTATCCCTGTGACACTAACTAATTATGCAGGTGGACACCACCAGTGAGCTTTCCATAGGGACAAGGTGGAAGGAGAGGTTGTTGCTAGCTTGCTAGCCTGCATTTCTGATTTCCAACCAATCATATTGTCCCCCCACACCTGTGATGCTTCAGACTTTGTAACCAATAGTATTATTCCCTCCATCTATGATACTGCCTCCTAGTTTTTGGATGCTCCTTTTGTCTGTAAAAATTATCTATCTTCCCTCATTTAGGGTTTTTTTTTCCCTCTTGCTGAGGAGCTGAGACCCCCTTTTTGTTGGTAATGGTTATGATGAGGGAGAGAGGGAGGAAGGATTTTTAAGAAATCCTTGAAGGGTTCTAGTCTGAAATGAATCCCCTGGACTCAAGTGATCTTGGCAGGATTGTAAAAGTTTATCGTTATGCTGACTTTACAGTGGGCAGGGGAGTAAGGGGACCTGCAAAAGTACAGGAATTAGAGATACAATTTATATAGTGAAAAAGCCACAAATCTGATATCAATTATGCTAACTAGGTAAGGGAGTGATTAGGGAGGAGTTAAGGAGCGGTCAGTGCTTAAAGGGACATACACTTTTTATATCAACTGCACAGGCATATTGCCCATAATTCACTGGGAGAAAAGCCCATGGGGAAAGGGAGGAAGCTACCAGGAGGTGTGGTTTTTGCCTCAGAAAATCACTAGGTCAATTTTTGGTCAGGGCTCACTGAGAGGTGTCCAGTCTGTTACCCATCAAAGTCCTGTTTGACAAGATGTATGTTGGGAAGCTGGGCTAATTGAGGATTCAGTATGCGTCTGATTGTGAGGAGTTATCTTACTGATAGCGCATTGAAGGATTCACAGGTTGCAGCTGGCCACTAGAAGAAGGGAGGTATACATTTCTCTAAACTAAAAGGCTTATTTATGAAATGCTTTTATGAAGGATTCATTAGGTATATAGCTTGTTATATCAAGCAAGGATAGTTACAGCTGGGCAGAGTTAATGGTTTCAGGCTGGGGGGAGGTGTGGATTTACAACTTTTTTTTTAAATTTTTTATTTGTTTTCTTGTTTACATTATTCATTTTCATTACATTTTTTGAATTACACATTTTCTCCCCGTCTTGCTCCTGCCCCAACCACATAACAGCAATCCCACTGTAAAGCCCCTCCCCTGCTCTGCTCTCCTATTTTCTGGTAGGGCAGGAGGGGTCTCCCTATCCCAGCCCCTGTATATCTTAATTCCTAGTTG
>JAQQSW010015410.1:0-11895 GCA_028646575.1 Pseudocheirus occidentalis | reverse complement strand
AGCATGAGGATAGGTGAAGGGAATACAAATGTATATATATGTATACATACACATATGTCCATATAGAAGGATATAAATGCATATGAATACATATCTGAGCATGTGTATATGTGTATATAGAGGGTATAGGATGAATTGAATACAAAAGGATTATACTTTAAAAGATGAAATTATGAGGTGGGAGGGGACTAGAATGAGAGGAGACAGGGAGACAAAATGGGGTTAATCATCCCATACAGAGGAGGCAAGAGATAACTGTTACAACTTTATTTTCCATTACTCCCATTGAATTTGGATTAGGGAAGAAATGGCATAAACTCTAAACTGGGCATCATGCCACACAGGAGAGTAGGGAGCATGGGCATGAGAGGGGGGATGATGAAGGGGAGGGCAGGGTCTGGGGGAAGGATACTGGAAGCACACCCTTCAGTAAAGGGACAGAGGGACAGGGACAGGGTAGAGAACAGAACAAGGGGGGGAGGGATAGGAAGGAGAGACAGATGATCACTGTCACAATATGTGCACTATGAAGATTTCCTGCATAATCACACATCCGTAGCCTGTATTGAATTGATTGTCCTTCCAGTGAGGGTGGAGGACAAGGGAGGAATCAAAAGAATCTAGAATTTAAAGTTCTGCAAGGCCTGCAACTAGGGACTAAGATATACAGGGGATGGGATAGGGAGACCTTTCCTGCCCTTCCAGAAAGTAAGAGAGCAGAGGAGGGGAGGGGCTTTACAGTGGGATTGCTATTTTAGGGTTGGGGCAGGGGAAAGATGGGGAGAAAATTTGTAATTCAAAAATGTCATGAAAATGTATGATGTAAACAAGACAACAAATAAAAAAATAAAAAAATTAATACTTTAAAACTATAACTATTAAGTTATATATATATGTATATATATAGGTATAGATATATATATATACCAAATATTGATTCATAAATATATATGTGTGTATATATATATACATATATATATATGTATATATATATATATATACAATATTTGTCCAATCTTTCTTAACTTTCTTTTGTCCAACTGACTCCCTTATGGAAAAGGTTTTTTTTTCCCCTAGCTGAATTTACATATTTCTTCTGATTGGAACCCCAAATTGATATTTTCTTCAGTTTTATCCATTTATCAACCTTTGATCAGTGATGACTCCCAATATTTTCCTCATTCTTTTTTTTAATATTTGTAAAATATATGGTGTTATTAGAGCTAGCTTTATATAGCACTAGAAGTTTCGCAAATTGTTTTACATATGTAAATTGATTTTATTTTCAAATCAGTTCTGTGAGGTAGTTGCTATTATTATCCCCGTTTTACATATGAAGAAATCAAGGCTTAGGGAGATTAAACATCTTGCCTAAGGTGACATAGCAATTAATCTGTAAGGCTGGATTTGAACTCAAGCCTTCCTGATTTATTTTACTGTAAAGTCATTCTGTCATCCTTAGATTTACAGAATAAAACATTCATACTAATATCTTTCAAAATAGTTGAGAATGAAACTGCACAATCTTTACAGGAGAGAATTCACATGCATATCAGTGATTTTTTTCACTGACTGAAAAAAATACAATTTACCACTTTATTCCAGATCATAGGATACCTTTGTCCATTCTCCATCTCACTTTCCTACTGGAGATATCAAGGCAGTTTTAGTTCATCTAAGGAAACTAATCATATAAGTGACTGAAATCATATAATTGAGTGAAATAAATCTTATTCTTTTTTAGAGATGTTCATTCTCAACTATTTTGAAAGAGTATATAAATATAAATCATTGTACTTATTGAAAGAAGGGGAGGGGGAAGGCATTGTCTTGTTCTCACTGCAGCCAACTCTCCATAAACAATTGATTTTTCTTCAAATGAGAACTCCTTAAATTTCCTCACAAGCATATCAATAACTTCATCTATCTTTTGGTTTCTATCTATACACATCTTTTCCATTCAGTACCAACACAAAAACCACTCTAACTCAAGCCATTGCCAAGACTAAAGGAATAACTTCCTACTTGGTCTTCCTGTGCTGTCTCTCTCATCTTCAGTGCATTCTCCACACAGAAACAAGAGGGATTTTCCTAATTCATGTATCTGATCAAGTTAATCACCTATTCAATAAATTCCAGTGACTCCATTTGCACTCTACTAGCAAATAGAAACTTCTGTCTTTGGGACCTAATGCTCTTTACAACTTAACCCCAATCTACCTTTCAGCATTCTTATTCATTATTGCCAGTCATATACTTTATAAAATTAGGAGTTTCCGTTTAGACAGGGTCTTCCATTCTTCCCCACTCTCTATGCCTTTATACTGGCTCTCATATGCATGGAATGATTCTCTCATACACATAGAATAATTCTCTCACTTCCTGAACTTTGCCTCTCAGAATATTTGGTTTTCTTCAAAACAGTGCAAATAAAATCTCCTATAGCAAACATTTTATTATTCCTCCAGCAGATGTTGGCTCTCTTCTAATTACATTGTGTTTGTTTTGTATCTATAAACTGCCTTTTATTTTTAACTGCCTTTTATCATACCTACAGATTTTCACCCATCTCCATGATCCAGAATCTCTTGGGGCTTTGTTGTGTTTGCGGGGGAAAAGAATGTGGTAGTTCCTTGAGGAAGGTGCCATATGAACCAATGTTCCTTTAATTCTATCTGCACCAAGTCTTCTCTTTCCTTGGCCAAATAACCATAGTTATATGCCTGAGAAATAGTTTCATTTTGCTTCACCCATCTGGCTTTCCATTTCCTGGATTTTATACCTTATCAATGCCCTGGTTATTATGCAGTACCTAGAACTTAATAAAATGACATAGATATTTCATCTCATCTCCATGTTTCTTGAAAAGGTTATAAACAGTCAATAAACCTACATCAAGTGCATACTTAATTGACAGTCATCACGCTAAGCTCTAGGTATAGAAATATGACAAATAAAGACACTCTATCCTCAAGGAGTTTCCAATCTAAAAAGGGAAAAGAAGACAAAAAAGACAAAAATCAGTGTGATGGTGCTATTAATTCCAGTACAAAGAAATGAAGTGGAGTGGGGAATAAAAAAAAGTCTTCTTCAGTTGAAGGCTTTGGGAGGGATACTTTGCTTTACCCTTTAACCCTACCATCAGAGGGCCAGAGAGCACTCATTGAACTGATGAAGGAAGTACAAACTATAGTGGAATCTTGTAGAATGATGAGTTTCCAGAAGATGTGGTTCCTAGGAGCATGATGGATTCGAACCCATAGGAGTGTAGCCTGGTAGAAAATGAAAAGATGACAAAAGTCATATCTTTAATTTCTTTCAATGCCTTTTGCTCCACATCATCTAAAGCTATAGATCTTACCTTAATCTTATACTCCTATATAACTTGTACAGTGCCAAGGTCTATGGGGCATAAAATGACAGACAAGATATATTCTTTATTCTCAAATCTTGTAGGGAAGGTATGACATGTATACATATAAATATGATATAAAGAAATATGGGATAATTGCAATGAAGTTGAATGGCTGATGGAGCTTTATGATCACCTTTGAAAATACTGACTCCCTTATGGAAGATTAGCTTGAGAAAATGGGGTGGTGATAAGTATTGCTATTATTTCTTTGCATTCTGAGTAACATTGGCAAATTTCTTCCTTTAAGGAAATTAAAGATTAAAAATCATTGTATGGCAGAAAGAGTACTGGCCTGGGAGTTGAAGGATCTGGTTCATATCTTGCTTTTTATGCTCACCAATTTGTGTAATTTGGGGCCAAATCATTTAAATTTTCTGGGTCTTGGTTTCCTCATCTATAAAATGAGGGAGTACAATTAAATTAATTTTGAGGTCAATCCTGTCTCTAAAGCTATAATGCTATGATTCTATAAATTCAGGAGCTGTCAAGTATTATTTCTTATTGTTTGAAGAGAATAATTTCTGCACAATTTTCCTCATTATAATGCTTAATTATGTGCAGTCAAGAAACATCTTTAGAAAAATAAGTAATACTTAAAGTCTGTTATCTCTGAACTTATTGAACCTAATGTAGTCATGACTTCAGGCAAAAGTCTATACAAATCAGGTTGATAAAGCTAATTATCACTTTTTATAAAACCCATGGGTCACTCTGAAATAGAGTCTAAGTACTATACAGTACAGTGAAACTGACTTTTCTCAAATGACTTCAGGACGTTGATGTAATTGAGCCTTTTTCGTAACAGAACAATTTGAATATTCTCTGAGTCTCTTCAAATACATGGAAAATCAGAATATAAGATAAGTTGCTTCTAATTTTCCAGGGATTCTTATACCAAACTAAAAGTTACACTAGTGAAAAGATTTGATGGCTCTCCTCATTTGATTTTCAAAAAAAGGAGCTTTACTGTCTTCAATTACATAAAAGAATTTAGCATTCAAAGATCACTGCTTTCCAAGCTTATGCAAGGAATCCTCATTGCCACCTCATTAGCTCATTTCTTCATATCCCTTTAATGTTGTATTTGCTGTGTCCTTCTAACTGGTGTCTCTGAATCCAGTCATTACCATTTCTACTATATTCCTTGTATGATTGAAAATAATTTACTGGTAAATCAGTGTGGGGTAGTGGAAGGCAAGTTGGAATTGTAGTCAGCTGACCCAATTTAACACTTGTCTCAAATATTAGACATACAAAATGGTCAAGTCATTTAACATCTCAAGAACCGAGTTTCTACAATGCTTAAATGAGCATGATACCTGCATCACCTAATTCAAAAGATTATTGTGAGAAAATGCTTTTCAAATCTTCAAATGTCAGAACAGGCATCTTCAAATGTTAGAGAACAGGCATTCTCACACGATAGCATTTTCTTCCTCTTTCACTCTTTAAAATTTCTAGTTTCCTTGAAGGTGAGTTCAATCACCATCTTCTATGTTATGCCTTCTCTAATTTCTCCACTTGTTAATGCATCCATCCCACCAAACAACACACAACAATGACAACAAGAAACTTGTGCTTTATAGCATTTGTGTTTTGTATGAGAGGTAGTATCGCACTACAGAACACAGAGCTGTTCTCAGATTCAAGAAAACTCTAATTCAAGCTTCACTTAGGACCTAAAAGGCCCTCAGACAAATCTGTGATGCTATCAATGTGTGATGCATTGTGATCAACTGTGATATAGTTCAGATAACTAGGTTGGCACAAATAAACACATATCAAATTATTTTATTCATCTATTTTTCTATTCATCTATCTGTCTGTCTATTTTTCTGTATCTACATGATGGACCATAAGCTCAAGAAAGAAATGTCTATTTTATTTCTGTCTCTAGTGTTGATTAATTAGTTGACATGTTCAAAAATATTTAACTGTTTTTAACATGATGTAAGTAAAGTTCTTTTTTTATTATCTGGATCTATTACCATATGTCTACACCTCATCCCACCACTGCCTTTTTTCTTTCTTCTTGTAAATCCTAACGCTTCATTCCTCCCCACCTTCACACTGGCTAGTGATTTTCTAGACTTTTCTCTTTTTTGTACTTTTATATAAAAATAGCATTGAACTTATTCTTAAGTATTTGTTTAGGGCTATTATATGATAAAGACTTCCTTATTTTTTAGAATCCACAAACACATCAGTGACCTCATGAGCTTCTAGAGGATCAGCTAATATATAAGGTTACTTTCAGATTCATATAACAAGCCAAAGTCTCTCCACTGAATTTCAGTGGCACATCACTAACTGATTCATTCTATCTATCTATCTATCTATCTATCTATCTATCTATCTATCTATCTATCTCTATCTATCTAACTATCTATCTTAGAAATCTCAAAATGAGCGTGTGTCTATAACAAATCATTACTTTTCTCCAAATACACACATTTTCAGTAGTTTCTTATTTCCTATTAAGAATATCACCATCTTCCAAAATTCATATCTACAACATAAGGAATAATCTTTTTTATTTTTATTTTATTTTTTAATGTAATATATTTTGTTTTCTTGTTTACATTGTGCATTTTCATGAGATTTTTGAGTTACAAATTTTCTCCCCATCTTTCCCCTGAACCTCCCCCAACCCAAAAACAGCACTCACACTGTGGAGCCCCTTCCCTGGTCTGTCCTCTAACATTCTGGTAGGTCAGGGAGGGTCTCCCTATCCCAGCCCCTGTATATCTGGATTCCTAGTTTCAGGTATTGCAGAACTTTATATTCTAGATTCTTTCTGTTCCTCCCTTGTCACCCACCCCCACTGGAAGGAAAACCAATTCAATACAGGCTGTGTAGGTGTGATAATACAAGATATCTTCATAGAGGACATATTGTAACAGTGATCATATGTCCCTCCTTCCTATCCCTCCTCCCTTGTTATGTTCTCTACCCTGTCCCTGTACCCTTACTAAAGTGTGACCATCTAGCATCCCTCCCCCATACCCTCCCCTCCCCTCCGTCATCCCCTTTCTCATCCCCACACCCCCTACTCCCTTGTGTGGCATTATGCCCATTTTAGAGTTTATGCAATTTCTTCCCTAAGCCAGATTCAATGAGAGTAAATGAAAGTAAAGTTGTAACAGTTATCCCTTGCCTCTTCCACATGGGATGATTAGCACCATTTTGTCTCTCCCTGTCTCCTCTCATTCTAGTGCACTCCCACCCCAGAATGGGTCTTTTAAAGTATCATCCCTTCATATTCAATTAATCCTATGACCTCTGTAAACCCATAAATACACATGCTCAGATATGTATTCATATGTATATATAGCCTTCTATATAGACATGTGTGAAAATATATATATATATATATATATATATATATATATATATATACATATACATTTGCATTTTCTTCACCTATCTTCATACTAAGAAAAGTTTCATAAGTTACTATTATGATTTTTCCATACTGGCATGTAAATAATTCAAATTTGATAAGTTCCTTATGATTTCTTTCTCATGTTTACCTTCTCATGCTTCTTGTCTTTGACTGTCAAAGTTTCTGTTCAGTTCTGGTTTTTTCAGCAAGAATGCTTGAAAATCCTCCACCTCGTTGAATGACCATATTTTACCCTGGAATAATATGCTCAATTTTGATGGGTAGTTGATTCTTGGTTTAAATCCCAGCTCCCTTATTCTTCAAAATATCATATTCCAGGCCCTGTGATTCCTCAGTGTAGAAGCTGCCAGATCTTGGGTTATCCTGATAGTGCTTCTGCAGTATTCAAATGTTTTTCTCTTGGCAGCCTGTAACATTTTCTCCTTTAGCTGGGTATTCTAGAACCTGGCAATAACATTTCTAGGAGTTTTCTTTTGAGGATATTTTTGAAGAGATGATCAATGAATTCTTTCAAGTTCTATTTTGCCCTCTGACTCTAAAACATCATTGCAATTTTCTTTCAGGATCTCCTGAAGGATGCTTTCCAAGTTCTTTTTCTGGTCATGGGTTTCAGGTAGACCAATGATATTCAGATTGTCTCTCCTGGATCTATTTTCCAGGTCAGTGGTTTTTTTCAAGGCGATAATTCACATTGCTTTCTACTTTTTCTTTTCTTTGTAACTTTTCTTTTCTTTCAAAGTCCTTTTTCAGTTGATGTATAGCTTCTAGGCATTCTTCAAGTGTCTTGGAAGCATTTGGTGTAGGATTTCTGAGTGTGTTGTCTTCCTCCTGTTCCATGCTTTGATCCTTTCTGTCCACAGAAAAGGATTCTAGAGTATTATTGCTGTTCTTATTTTGGTTCCTTTTCCTCATGTTGGGCAGACAATTAATTGGTTGGGTTTTTTTTAGCTCTTTGAAACTCTGCTTCCAGGGGGGAAAACTCTGTTCCAAATCGCTGGGGTTTTCCTAGCTTCCAGAGCTATTAGGGGGGTGCCACAAGTCCCTACAGCTTTCGCTTGCTGAAAGCCCACCAAAGAACCACCACCCAAGACCACGATCCAGATCCAGGCTGCTCAACACAAGACCACTTGGCTCTGATCAGCCGATTCAGCCCCCCTGTGGAGTCTGCAGGCCAGGGGCTCTGAAGCAGCCCAGTGGGGGTTGCTGCAGGTTACAGCAGTTTCTGCCCTTCCCCCACTGCTTCCTTGACCTGGTGTATATTGCCTGCACTGCTTTTCCTCCCCCAAATTTAGCTTGAAAGCTTCACTCACTTTCACTGACCTTTAATCCTAGGTTATGCAGATTGCTCCAGGTGCTTTAGATCTTCTGTGAAGTAGACTCACACTGTGGCTTGGGAGTCTTGGCTCCTCCAGGTCTCCCTGGAGCCTGGCCACATAGTGGTTTCAGGCTGGGCTGGTCTCAGCTCCAGGCCTGGGATGAGCCCCTCCAGCCAGCAGCCTTTCTCTAATTCCTATTTTTCACACCTTTCTTTAATTCCTGTTTTTCACACCTTGGTAGATGTGGAGGTGCTGGAGGCTGTAGATCTTCTCTCTTTTAGACTGGCTGAGGCTCTGCTTGGCTCCTTCCTACTGTCCCGGGGCCTGGCCATGGTTTCAAGTTGGGCTGGCCACAGCTCGCGTTCTGCCATGATGATCCCCTGCTTCAGAGCTGCCTTCTGTAAGAGATGTGTTTTCTGTATTTTTTGAGTTTGAGAGTCCTAGAATTTGAATTGCTGATTCAACAAGAAAGTCAGAACCCATATCAGAAGCTTACAAGAAAAATATGAACTGGTTACAGGCCATGGAGGAGCTCAAGAAGGATTTTGAATCTCAAGTAAGAGAAGTGGAAGAGAAATTAAGAAGAGAAAAAAGAATGATGCCAAAACTTCAGAAAAAGAGATTCAATAGCCTGCTAAAGGAGACTCAAAAATACTGAAGAAAATAAAACCTTAAAAATAAACTAACTCAAATGGCAAAGGAAGCCCCAAAAGCCAATGAGAAGAAGAATGCCTTAAAAATTGAATTCTCCATATGGAAAGGGAATTTCAAAAACTCACTGAAGAGAATAATTCCACAATCTAAAATTAGATTGGAACAAATGGAAGCTAATGACTTTATGAGAAAACAGCATAGTATAAAACAGATCCAAGCAAATGAAAATATAGGAGGCAATGTGAAATATCTCATTGGAAAAACTACTGATCTATAAAATAGATTTAGAAGACATATCAAAATAGAGCATAGAAATCATCTTTCATGAAATTTTCAAGGAAAATTGCCCCGATATTCTAGAACCAGAGGGCAAAGTAGAAGTTCAGAGAATTCACCAATCTCCCCTTGAAAAAAGATGCCAAAAGAAAAATTCTTAGTAATATTATAGCCAAATTTCAGATTTCCCAATCCAAGGAGAAAATATTACAAGCTGTCCATCAGGAAGAAACAATTTGAGAATTGTGGAAACACAGTCAGGATAACACCAGATTAAGTAGCTTCTACATTAAGGGATTGAAAAGGTTTGGAATACAATATTTTGGAGGACAAAGGAGCTAAGATTAAAACCAACTATCACCTATCCAACAAAACAAAATATAATACTTCAGGGGAAACTATGACCATTAAATGAAATAGAGGACTTTCAAGCATTATTGATGAAAAAAAACAGAGCTGAATATAAAATTTTACTTTGAAATACAAGACGCAAGAGAAGCATGAGAAGGTAACAGGAAAAAGAAATCACAAGGAACTTATTAAAGTTGAACTATTTACATTCCTACATGGAAAAATAATAATTATAATTCATTAGACTTTCCTCAGTATGAGGCCAGTTGATTGGCATATGTGTGTATGTATGTATGTATATACACAATACACATACACAGTACCATTCAATACATATATGTATGTATTTGTATGCATATGTATATATATATTAATATATGTGTGTGTGTCTGTGTACATACATATATGTATGTATAGGAGGGTATATGTGTGTATAAATGTATGTGTGAACATGTGGATATGAGTGTACATGTAAGCATAGATAGAGGGCATGTGGTGATTCAAGTATGAAAGGATGGTATCTAAAAAATAGAATTAAGAGGTGATACATGAATATTTTCAGAAAAGGAGAAAGGGAGATATAGAATAGGTAAATTATCTCACATAAAGGAGGCAAGAAAAAACTTTTACAATTGAAAGGAAGACCAGGAAGGTGAGAGGGAATGGGTCAACCTTTCTCTAACTGGATTTGGCTTAAGGAGGGAATAACATACACACTCAACTGGGTATCTTTTCCTACAGGGAAGTAGGGAGAAGGAGATAAGAGAGGGGAGGATAGAAGGGAAGGCAGATTGGGGATAGAGGGTACTTAGAAGCAAACATTTTTGAAAAGAGTCAGGGTCAAAGAGAAAATAGAATAAATGCTTTGCAGGATAGTATGGAGGGAAATACAGTTAGTCTTTCACAATATAACTACTATGGGAAAGTTTTGCATAACTACACGTGTATTATCTATATCGAATTGCTTGTCTTCCCAGTGGGGGTGGGTGAGGAGTGAAGATGGGAAAGAATCTAGAAATGTTGTTTAAAAGATGTTTTGGTTTGTTTGTTTGTTTGTTTGTTTTCACATACAACCAGGGAAAATATATTCAGGGACTGGGGTACAGAAATCTATTTTGCCCTACTAGAAAGATAGGGGGGAATGTGGGTGGATATAAGAGAGAACAGATTGGGTGAAGGGGTATTCAATAGGCTCGCTATCTTGGGGTGTGAGATAGGGGAGAGACAGGGAGAAAATTTGTACCTGAAAATCTTAAGGAAATGAATGTTTAATATTAAAAATAAATAAGTAAACTAAAAAATAAATAAATGGAGTGGGACTCTGCTTCCTGGATGGATGGGGGTACTACCCTTAACTTCAGGTGGGTTGTGAAGCTGTTATCAGAGATATTTATGGGCACCTCTAAATTTTTGGTTCTTCCAAGGTGATCTGATCTAGGGAGAGGGGTGTATTCTGTGCTCCTGTCCTGTGTTTTCTTCTGTGATTGACCACAAGCATTCTTTTCCCTTTCAAAACTGTGACCTAGGTTGCAGTTCCCTTTTATCCTCAAGATCTGGTGTGATGATGCTTCTTTATACTAATGAACTGAGTTCCAGGATTGAAACACAAATTGAAGAATGGGCAATGTAACAGTCTTGTACCTAGTGCCAGCAAAGGGATCCCTGTAATGTCCTTCTCACAAGTTGCTCACTCCCTTACCTTCTATGTGATGAGAGTTCAGGAAATCACCACATCTGCCACTAATTTAATCACCTCCCACAGTTGATTCTTGGTCTGCCCTGTACCATACTCACCTCTCACTCAGATGGAACAGTCCTTCCTAGTTGACCTTCTAAGTTCTCTTGGCCTGGAAAATTGTTTCATTCTGTCCTTTTGTGGATGATGCCACTCTGGAATTTGTTTTAGGGTATTATTTGAAATTATTTTGAGGGATGTAGGGAGGAGTTCAGTTGAATCCTTGCCTCTTATTTTTTTATTTGTTTTCTTGTTTACATCATTCCTTTTCATGACATTTTTGAATTACAAACTTTCTCCCCATCTTTCTCCTGCCCCAACCCTAAAACAGCAAGCCTGTTACAGGTTTTGGTTGTCAGGCTGTATAGGTTTCACCTATACCCTTCCTCAAAAGGCTTCAGGTGTCCCCGGCTCCCGGCTTCCGCTATCTCTGGGAGAAACAACTGCACAGAAAACTTAAGACACAGGGCTTGCTTCTTGCTACTTTCTCTTAGGCTTGGCGTGGCTGGAACTCCCTCTCATTCTCTAAGCTTGGCGTGGGACTGGAACTTCTGCCTCCAGGTAGCCTGTATTTAAGACCTTTCTCCAGGGCCCCTTAGGGCCCCTCCCCTGGCCTTGCACTCGCCACAGTGAGCCAATTGTGTATCACCCCGAAGGCAGAGAGATAATCCTGCTTATCGCAAACAGGTGCAACCTTCGCATTCTGCCACGAGGTGATCATGGGCCTCCTGTTAGCTGAGGA
>JAQQSW010015409.1:0-11895 GCA_028646575.1 Pseudocheirus occidentalis | reverse complement strand
AAACTGAGGTTTGTTGGAAATCAAGGGGTGGAAGGATTGTGTGGTTTTCTAAGTACTTTATTTGGAAACTAAAGTTAATGGTTGCCTCATGAGTGTAAGATCAGTATATTGTGAATTGTTGATTGAATCAACTTGCTCTTAGGGAAACTAGGTCATTCCTTTTGTTAACTGATTGATTGGATCTTTAACTTGATTGAATCTTTAAATGTGAAGCTGGTTCCCCCCTTAGGGAAACCAAGTGATTCTTCTTTTGTTCCTTGTTCCTTTCTGTAATAAGACATAATAGTGAGACTTTCCTTATTCTAAATATTGTATATAATATTGTGAATTGTTGATACTGTAAACATTGTACTGAATCTTGATTTGTAATGGAATAAACAGTGTTCACTAATACTGTGTAATCCGAATCTTAAAAGCTGTTCACAGTAGCATTCTTTTAGGAATCTACTGTTGATTGGCTTTACACTGCCCTTCCCCCACTGCTTCCTTGCCCTGGGGGTGGATTGGCCAAACTGCTTTTCCTCCCCCCAAATTTAGCTTGAAAGCTTCACTCACTTTCACTGACCTCTAATCCTGGCTTAGTAGATGTGAAGATTGCTCCAGGTGCTTTATATCTTCTCTGAAGTAGACTCACGCTGTGGCTTGGGAGGCTTGACTCCTCCCCATCGACCTCGAGCCTGGCCGCATGGTGGTTTCAGGCTGGGCTGGTCTCAGCTCCTGGCCTGCAGGCCTGTGCAATGAGCCCCTCCTGCCAAGCTGCCTTTCTCTAAACCCTATTTTTCACACCTTGCTAGATGTGGAGTTGCTGGAGACTGTAGATCTTCTCTCTTGTAGACTGGCTGCGGCATGGCTCAGCTCAGCTCCTTCCTAACACCCTGGGCCTGGCCACAGTTTTGGTTTCAGGCTGGGCTGGCCTTGGCTCGCATCCTGCTGCAATGATACCCTGCTGCTGAGCTGCCTTCCGCGAGAGATGTGTTTTCTGTATTTTTGTGAGTTTGAGAGCCCTAGAATTTGTCCAGAGTCATATTTTATGGGTGTTTAGGGTGGCTCTGTGGGAGCTGTCGGACCTTGCTGCTTCTACGCTGCCATCTTGGCTCTGCCCCTGGAAGTCCTATAATCCTTCTTTACTACTTGACTAATGTTCAAAATGAAAGTATTTGTAGAACCTTTATCTGATCGCCAGCTGCCATAGGGGGAGGGGGAAGGAGAAGGATGGGAAGAAGATTTGTAACTCAAAAGCTTGTGGAACTGAATGTTGTAAACTAAAAGTAAATAAATAAAAAGGGAATATAGCATTATGTTTACAGCAGAAAGGGAAAAAAATCATAATTTGGGAAAAAAACAGTATTAGAGGCAAAGGGAGGAAAATATAAACCAAGTCACATAACTTTAAATACAAGCTGATTAAACAGTCCAATTGAAAAAATGATATATTAGAAAAGAAAACCAAACCTTACAATCTTTTCTAATTAGAAATACATTTAAAAAACAAAAATATACACAAAATAAAATTGAGGGGACGGAAAAAATTTGTTATGCATCAAGTAAATAAAAAAAACAGGAGTTATAATCATGCCAACAAAGCTAAAACATTCAAAAAATGAAAAGGAATAAACAAAGAAACTACATTATGCTCAAAAAATCACAATCAACAAACCAATATCAGCAACAAACTTAGATGCTCTAGGTGCTTTAACATCCAAATTCATAAAGGTAATGTCTTCAAGAAGACATAGACAGTAGCACAATAGTGACAGGAGACTTCAATAGCCCTCTCTCAGTTTTAGTTAAATCTAAAAGAAATATAAACAAAAGGGAAGGTATGGAATTGAACAAATTACTTCTAAATGGGAAGGCAAAAGAATATATGTATTTTCATTAGCACATGAAACTTTTACAAAAATTGACTACAAATTAGGGTGCAGAGATATTAGAAACAAATGTACAGGCAGAAATAGTTACTGCATCCTTTATAGAACAAAGTGTAATATAAGTACTCAGTAATTCAGGGATCACAAACAAAAGATACAGACCCAAGTTAAGATTTAACAATAAAATTTTAAATATTTAATGAGTCAAAGAACAAATCATAGAAACAATAGCTATGTGAAGGAAAATTATAATAGTAAAATAACACTAAAATTTTTGAGGTCAGCTAAAATAGTCCTCAGGGGAGAAATCATATCACTACAAACATGCATTACCAAAATAGAAAAAGAGAATTAATGAATCAAATATGCATTTTTTTAAATTAAGAAGACAACAAATACGCAAACCTAAGTATATTCTTCTGTCTGCTCCTGTAGGTAGCAACTTTATTTGTGTCCAGGTCAAGTGAAATAGATTGAGCTCAGGGGAGAGTTAAACCAGATTAGACTGTTGGAGCTCTGAGCTAGTTTGATTGGGTGAATCCACATTAAACACTCCCCTTAGACCAGCACTTCTTAATGTTTTGTTGTTATTTTTTCTTTCTGTTGTAGACCTGTGTCCCTGTGGTTGTTCTAGGAAATGTGAGAGCATTGAATTCACTTGTCTGACTTTCTAAAACTGAGTTTCCTCATCTGTAGGATGAAGAGGATTGGTCTACATGAGCTCTTAGGTTTCTTAAAATCCTGACACTGTGAGCTTCAGAGTAATTCAAGAATTGCAGAGTTTTGGTGGCCAACAGTTCCTAACATGGGGGACTTCAGGATTTTATCCATGAGTCTGAGGCAGGAGTTGGGCAAGAATTTTCTCACTTGATTGTACACAGGCTGGAGTAAATCCACCCAGGCCCACAGAGCAAACAAAGAGCAGGCAACTAAATCCCCAGCAGGGATTGAGGAGGGGAGTAGATTACTCAAAGACCTAAATTTCAAATCACTTGTTTTCAAAAGTGACTTAAGGCAAGCAAATGAGAATAGGAGATAGGGTTGGAGATTTCAAGGTTCAAACAGTGACTTGGAAATCAAGGTTATTCAACACCTCTAATTTTCTTTAGGCTGCTTTCTGACTATACACTTCTTTTCCTCTCTCATTCTGGCTTAAAAACATGTCTTTATTGATATTTGTTGGATTTTTTTTATACTATTGTCACATCCCAATAATTGCCCTCCAAACTGAATGCTCCCTTGTTACAAAGAAATAGTTAAAATGAATTATAATGGCAATTGCATTTCACCAAGTACGCAGCATTCTGCACCTATATTCCACCACCTCTCTAGGAAGAGAAGAATATATTTCATTATTACCCCTGGCATCAATTAGGTTCTACAATTCACATTTAATCTGAATTTTGGTATTTTAAATAATATTTTCATTTACCTTATTACTGCCACCATATGCCATTTTCTGAACTGTTTTCTTTATTGTATGCTATCCTTCCCCATTTCTTTTGATTTTTCAAATTCATTCTTTTTTAAGCACAATAATACTGTATTGCATTGATATGTTATTCAGCCAGCCTCTAATTGAAGGGCAGTCACCTTGTTTATAGTTTCTTGCAAGCCAAAATAGTGTTCCTGTGATTTTTAAAATTTATTCAGAATTTTTCTTCCCAACTTTGCCTTTCTTGGTGTACAGTTGCTCTGCACTCTTAAGCTTGTCAATTTACTAGTGTCTGGGTCATGGCTATATAGCTGCAAGGGACCTCAAAGGTCATTTTGTCCAACCCTTCATTTTACAGATGAGGAAACTAAAGCCCAGAAAAGCCAAGTGACTTGCCCAAGGTCACATGGGCAATAAAGAGTTGAGCTGAGATTTAAAGTCAAATTCAGCTATGCTAAGTTCATCTTTCTTTGTATGTACCACTCTTCCTCCAAAAGAAGATGACAAGCTCCTGATCCCTACCCACCTCTTTCACACAATGCTGGAAAACATCACATTTGCAAAATATTTTGAGATCCTCAAATGAAAGTTGCTGTGTAAGTTTTTTTTTTTATTTTGTTGTTACAAGCCTTTAGGCTCAGGCAGCTATTGCCTACATAGTCTGAGTCAGCTTTCTTCAACGTTTTTCAATGGTTATCTCTCTTGCTCTCCTGGTTGTTTGTTTTTCCCTTTAAACTTGTTTTCTTTCTTTGAAATCTTTTCCATCCAAGTGGCCAGAACCTGGATTATCCAGTTATCCAACTCATTACAAAAATCTTATCAAGAGTCTCCAAAGGGAGCTTTTCTAACTGGTTCTGGTTTCCTGCCTCCTTTAGGTTTACTAAAGGTCAAGAAAACAAGCAAGTCCTGAAAGAGATCGCCCAGCTGGGGGACTGGGCAGCTTCCCTCCTTGTGAGAGTGGAGGCTTTGGGTAGTAAGAATGGAGTGAGCTTTTCAATGTCCTTCTCTTTTCTGGAGAAATCAAGCCCAGTAACACCTGGGCATTTAGGCAAGAACTGACAAAGGCAGAAAACATTTTCAGAACATTCTGAAGAATTACACTTGGATTTCTTTCCAGGTCTGTTTATAGGGACAACTAGACAGGACCATCTTAACCCATTCTGATTCAAGTCATTTCCTTTCTGCTAGCTTGTCCAAATGAGACTGCTTCATAGCACTGTTTCTTTTGAAGAGGGGAGAGATGCATTAGAAGATTTGGTAGAGGTGACACCCTTAAAACCAGCCCCTCTGGCTTTGGCAGAGAATGGAAAATGTCAAATGTGGCAGAGTTACAGGTAAAAACAAATTTTTCCATGGAAAGTCTATTTTGTCCTCAAGCTGCTGAAGTCATTTTCCTTAGGTAGAGACAATTTAGCTAAAGCGCCAGATTTGAAAGAAAAATCAAGATGCTTGAAGATCAGGCAATAAATAGGCTTAGCATCTTCTGTAGAACAACTTCCCCTCCAAGGTAGTCACACTCACAGGTGGAGCTCCCTAGAGGGTGGTTAATTACTACTATGGTCTCAGGGTTCCATCAATAATCTTCCTCTCTCCCCTGTCTATACTCACATTCATAAGTTAGGCTCCAGAGGGTAGCTGACTAAGCTCTATTCTTTCAGGATTCTATTAATAAAGTCCCTCCCACCTGCACTCGTTTTCACACTCCCAGCTTGGGTCCCGAGATAACTCTGGGGAACTGTACTTCTGATACCATATGAACACCCATTGGTGAGAACCTTCTTAACAATTGGCTAGCTAGACTTAATTTGCTTTAACAAAAGCTCTCTACCAAACAGTTAAATTTTAACAGTTGTTAAGAGTCCATAGGGAGAGTGGGCTCAAATATGAAGTACAAATGTAGTGAGGCATGCATGTAGAGGATACATGGGTAAAGGAGTGCCTCCTCCTTTTTTGTTGGGATGTCATTGGATCCCTGGAAGTTCCTGGTAGGTGTGGCTCTCTGCTGAGCTCCAAGAATCAGTGCCTTTCTAGAGTTCTCAGCAGGTATTTCTCCCCTCCATGAAGGAAATTATGTTTTCCAAAGATGCCACCATCTTAAAGAAATTGTCCCTTTTTTGCACCAGGCATCAGCATATCCACTATTGTCAATCATTCCCATTCTGGTGGCTCTTCCTATTACCCCTATTCCACTCTGCTTATGGGACCCCTGGATCTCTTGAACTTACAAAGTTGCCTGGACACTTACATCTTGGAATATTCATTCACCTGAGATCAGGAAAAATAAACACAAAGAAACTGAGAATACAGTGTACTATGAAGTTAGAAAGCCCCCATGGAAGAGGGTGGGGGAGAAAGGAATAAGGAGAGAGGGAATAAGGAGAGAGGGTTGGGCCTCTCTGCTACCTAATTCTGAGTAGTCCTGATTCTTCATAGCTAAAGAAAGAGCAATGTAGGAGCAAGCCATAATTCTTGTAGATCAGCTCAGTTCTGACATAGCAACCCCTGAGTAATCGATTTTTCTAGTTCTATAACTGATGAAAGTCTTTTGTCATCACACAGTTAAAACCCTTCTCTTATGGTTAGAAACTGGCTCCCTAGTGTTCCAAATGTGGATTGAAACTAAGCAGGGAATATCTGTACATGTTCTATACAACTTAGCAGTAAGGGCAAATCTGAGTAACTTCCCTTTATTACATAGGGCTCCCAAGAAGTGAATCTGTGAACTCAACTGGTCAGAAAGGAGAAAGATGGAACCAGCTTATCAATTATGGGTGAAAATGGACACGAAATTGTCTTCAGAGAAAGCCAAAGCTCTTGGGAAGGCAGGTGAGTCATGCAAATGGTTATCTCCGCTGACATCCCTTGATTCTTGTCTGCTGATTAAGTAGCAGCCTCCTCATCTTAAATTTCCTCTCTTGTACCCCGCTTCCTAATCACATTTTCTACCACCCCAATGCTCCAGAGGAACCCAAGTTCCTGCCCCACCCTGGCCTTTTGATTTACATTTGGATAGATACAAATCTGAACCCTTTGAGATTGTCCAATGCCTTTCTCTCCAATACCAGTATCTCTAATGGTTGCCTTGAATCATCAATGGTCTGTCTTCCTTAGGGAGTATACAAAGATCTAATCTAACCATTTAACAGATTGCTTTTGCCTGGGAAAGAGCAAAACAAAGTCCTGGCCAGACTACATCTCCCCCCCCTCTCCTCCCCGCCTTCCCCAGCAGCTGCTGAAGTTGGAGAAGCTGACCTTCATTTCCTACTTAAGGAAACAAGTTCCCCATTCAGACAGTGATTTAAGTTAGATCCCTGACTGTACGTCAAGGGCCCCAGATTCTTTCTACAGTGAGTGGAGGCAGTTTCTGTATCCTCCTAGTATAATTTTTAATTTACCTCCCCACTCCCCCCTCCACCTTCCCTCCCAGACTGTCCATGGTCAGGGCCAAGGTGGTCTCCTTGGTGTATCATGTAGCAGAATAGGCTGCCTGTTGTCCCATCCATTCCCCTGTGGAAGATAGCTGTATGTTTTTTGGATGTGATCAAGGCAGGAATTTATTTTTCTTAACTATGCATATTTGTTATAAGGGGTTTGTTTTCTTTCTTTCCATAGAGGAAAGATGGAAAGTGAGAAGAAAGGCAGAAAATAGATTTTTGTTCATTTTAAAAATTATATTTAAAGAAATAAATGTGCTAAACTTCTGAATTTGTGAATCTTTTGCATCTTACTTCTTTTCTGTGGTGTGGCCATCCCATATCTGATACTGATAGCTGTTTTGTACATTGGATGTCTAAGTGGGGGCCAAAGTCCCACTACTAGAAATCTAGATAAAAACCATACCTAAGCTTTGTTTAGAGATTTTCCCAGAATACAGTTCTGGATTGTAGGGCATAAACCAAAAAGGAAACCTGACCCCATCGGTCAGTCCCATAAGATCAATACCAATCCATGGGATCCCAGAGTATATGGGGAAGCCTGGGTCCTGGTCGTATTTGTATTTTATTTATGTTATGTATTCACTTATCTGTTGTTTCCTAAAATAGGTTCTAAACTCCTTGAAGGCACAGACTGTTTGATTTTTGTATCCTCATAGTGCTTTAGCACAGTCCAAATAAATGCTTGATGTTGTTGTTGTTGTTGTTGTCCTTGGGTTATATATAATAGTAGCTACAGGCAGCAAAGATGAAACTCTGGTGTCTCCATTTGAGGCAGAACCAAGGAAAACCCAGACAGAAGGAATCTACCATATTACTGCCATTCTCCCCTTGAGAGAATCTCTCTGGTGGCGAGTATATTAGATGGCTAGATATAAATCATCTTGAATAACTTGAGGGAAAAGATTATGAAGCAAAACATTGTATGCTCCTAAATCTGAACCTGGTTTCTCTATCCAACAAATTGAGCCAGACTGATAATTAGGAATCTTGGTACATGGGACAGAACAAACCAAGGCTAGGGTGAGCAGCCTGAAATATGCCTTCAGATTTGGATTTTGTGTTCTAGGCAGAGACCCTGGGATACCAATGTGAGGCTAAGGTACAGCAGTGAGACTGGACCAGGGAGGAAATGAGTCATCTGATTCTTTCCTTGCATCTGAAGAATTGTCAAGTGCTGAAAATTTCAGTTCCCTCACTCAAAACTCCAATTGTGCTGTTGTCACACTCTAGTAACAGTTTTGAGTTAAACAAGTAGATGTTGACACTGGTGTTATGAAGAATATCTTAGAACAGGGAATAGGGCACTAGCACTCAAAATAAAACTATCTTCTAAAAACTGACGGAATTTCCCAGAACATTTTCTATCATGAGGATTGTTGTGTGATCCAGAATGCCAGCTCAGCAACAGGGTTCCTGCTAAAGGAAACAAGGCCAGCAGAAATGAAAAGGAAGAGCAGAACCTTAAGGGATCTTTAGGGACATTTTGCAGTGGCTTCTTTGTTCCATTTCAGCCTTGCATACCTAGAATTGCATGGGTAGGGTTTTTGTTTTATCCTTCATAATAAACTCCTTTTATGACTGAAATCATAATGGTTTATCTTTATCTATCTATATAAAAATATAGCATGTATTTATCTATACACAAATATATATAATAGAGCACATTTATGTGTGTGCATATGTGTAAATGTGTGGTATGTACACATATATACACATACACTCTAGATAGCACCCAGAGAAATGTGTACCTTATTTTTACACAACTACCCTATGAGGTAAGCACCATGGGTATTAATACCCCCATTTTACAGATTAGGAAACTGAGGTTTGGAAATGTGAAATGATTTTTCCCATGGTCACACAGCTATTAATTGTCAAAGGTAGGATATGAACCTAATTCTCTCCTGACTCCAAGTAGTCCTCTTTCCTCTATAAATCTCCCATTAGAACTCAAATACTATCCTCTTTTGACTTCTTCTGGCTCCAATGACCAGGCATAAGACTGACAGAAATTTATGACCCATACAGAAAAAAAGTCAGCATAGTCTTTACACTTATTTGAATTTTTCCTACCAAAACACTCTCTGTCTCTCTCTCTCTGTCTCTCTCTCTGTCTCTCTCTCTCTGTCTCTCTCTCTGTCTCTCTCTGTCTCTGTCTCTCTCTCTCTCTCTTTCTCTCTCTCTCTCTCTCTCTCTCAGTATGTATATGAATATTTGGCTAGAGTAACCCATGAAATTATCTACCTAAGTAAGAACAAGTTGTTAGAATCATGGGATTCTTATCCTAAATGTCTGATGATGAAACATTATCCATAATAGGGAGGTGATGGAGACACGCATATGTCTCATTTTGCACCCTAAATCTGTATGTGGGGGGGGGGAAGGGAGTTAGGAGAGAGGGAAAATTAGTTTTTGTTTGTTTTTTTTAATAGTGGTGTTGATGGTGGTAAAGATGTAGAATGTTGGACCTGATTTTCAAAGGTAGTGACTATATTATTGGTTTTCGTTAATTGCTTTGTCACAAGAGACCTTTCATAAAATTAATGTGAAATAAATGTGAATGTGAAAATAAAACTTAAAAAAAAGATTGGTATGGACACACATGCACTCTCTCTCTCTCACACATGTACACACACACACACGCTCACACACACACACACACACACACAATCATAGATCTGGAGTTGGTCCAGGCCTTTCAAATCACAGGTGAGGAAAGATAGAGAAGCAAAAAGACTTCCCTACTTCTTTCAGGTAGCAAGTGGCAGAATTAGGATTGTGATCTGCATAGACCAAAGGTTCCCAAATTTATTTGGCCTAGTGCCCCCTTTAAAAAAAATTACTCTGCACCACCCTGGAAATCTACTTTCTTTGACCCTTTTAACTATTTTTTAAAATTTGCATCATTTAAAATAATATAAAATACACATATTTTTAAATGATGCACATTTAATAATTTATTATAAGATGGGGCGGGGTTCCTGCATCAAAATTTTGATGATGCAGTATTGCATCATCTATCCATATAGGATCATAATGTAAACAAGTCATCGCATGCACATATTCCTGCTGATGCAGGCTGGACTTCTTGACAACGAGCAACAGGCTTGCCTGCCAACACTTGCTTGTTAAGATCTATCAGTGACTTGACCACTGATTGGTTGTAACTTGAATTTTATGTGTTTATTTGGAAACAGTTTTACAACTTTAACTCTGTTGCACAAGAGATGAAACATGTATGAATGGTTTTTCAAAATTTTCTTCTCTTCTTTCCTTATGCATTCATTGGCCCCTTATTTTTATTCAGTGTCCCCCAGTTGCACCTGAGGCTATTACCACCCCTCTGGATCATTCCAGTGCCCCCCAGTGGGTGGTATTGCCCACTTTGGGAATCTATGGAGATGGAAAGACCATCTGGATTTCTTGTGGGATTTCAAGAGGATTCTAAATGAAATCATGTGTCCTTTGAAGCAGTGAAGTAAATGTAGGTTAAGTGAACAGTGACAATAGTATGATGCAGAGGGAAGTCTGTGTGATCTGCCTGGTAGAGTCTTAGAGTAATGGAGAGAGAGTTGCCCCCAAATGGAGCAGCTACAGCAGAAAAAAAACAACCAAAACCAGAACATAGCAGTGGCAGGGATGAGCAAAGACATTAACATTGATCACACCTAGATGGGTAGAAGAAGGAAGGATAATGTGACATCAAAACAACGTACATTTTTTTAAAAGTGCTTAACTTTTTATTAAAGTCCTTTTAATTTCTATAAATTCCTGGTCTCATGCCTCATTGTGGTGTGAGATGACCTTTGTTCAGCAGGGTGTTGCTGTGCTGGAAAGATTTCAAGTGTAGTCTTAGCATTAGACTTGGTCTCCTTCCTAAGCACCTGCCTAGCCAAGTACAGAGAAGCTTGTCACTCATATGGCCTCTTGCTAAACACCTGTTTTGGCCATGGCAATTCATAAAAAAAGCAAAAAGTGCTGTATCACCTTCAGTGTTGCAGTTCCTGTCCACTCCAGCAGTGATCAAGGCAACAATATTGAAAAGAGAGCAGGAGGTGTTAAGAGGTATTTATAAATCATCTATAAACAATCGTTTCACTCTTGGAACTCTAAAGATGAGGTGCTCATTGAGTATGTTTCTGGGGGCGGAGCCAAGATGGCTGCATAGAAGCAGCAGGGTCCCACAGCTCCCACACAGCCACCCTAAACACCCATAAAAATATGACACTGGACAAATTCTAGGGCTCTCAAACTCAAAAAAATACAGAAAACACATCTCTCGTGGAAGGCAGCTCAGCAGCAGGGGATCATTGTTGCAGGACTCGAGCTGAGGCCAGCCCAGCCTGAAACCGAAACCACAACTCCACATCTACCGAGGTGTGAAAAATAGGGATTAAAGAAAGGCAGCTAGGCAGGAGGGGCTCAACCCGGGAGCCGAGACCAACCCAGCCTAAAACCACCAGGAGGCCAGGCTCCAGGGCAGTGGGGAGGAGTCAAGCCTCCCAAGCTGCAGAGTGAGTCTACTTCAGAGAAGATCTAAAGCACCTGGAGAAATCTTCACATCTACTAAGCCAGGATTAAAGGTCAGTGAAAGTGAGTGAAGCTTTCAAGCTAAATTTGGGGGAGGAAAAACAATTTGGCCAATCTGCCCCCAGGGCAAGGAAGCAGTGGGGGAAGGGCAGAAACTGCTATAACTGGCAGCTGCCCCCACTGGGCTGCTTCAGAGCCCCTGGTCTGTGGATCCCGCAGGGGAGCTGAGTCGATTGATCAGGGCCAAGTGCTCTTGCATTGAGTGGCCTGGATACAGATCGTGTTCTTGGGTGGTGGTCCTGGGGGGCACTTTCAGCAAGCCAAAGCTGCAGGGACTTGCAATACCCCCTAATAGCTCTGGCAGCTGGGAAACCCCAAGTGATTTGGAACAGAGCTTTCCCCCGTGGAAGCAGAGTTTCACAAAGGTAAAAAAAAAACAACCAATTAATTGACAGGCCAACATGAGGAAAAGGAAGCAAAATAAGAACAGCAATAAAACTCTAGAATCCTTTTCTGTGGACAAAAAGGATCAAAACATGGAACGGGAGGAAGACGACACAGTTAGAAATCCCACACCAAATGCTTCCAAGACACTTGAAGAATGCCTAGAAGCTATAGATAA
>JAQQSW010015408.1:0-11895 GCA_028646575.1 Pseudocheirus occidentalis | reverse complement strand
TTTGCTTTTTTTGGAGGGCAATTGGGGTTAAGTGACTTGCCCAAGGTCACAAAGCTAGTTTTTGTGTTAAGTGTCTGAGGCCAGATTTGAACTCAGGTACTTCTGACTCCAGGGCCAGTGCTCTATTCACTGCACCACCTAGCCGCCCTTTGAGTTTTCTTTTTGCAAAGATGCTGACACAGTTTGCCTTTCCTTCTCCAGCCCATTTTACAGTTGAGGAAGTGAGGCAAACAGGGTTAAGTGACTTGCTCAGGATCACACAGCTAGTAAGTCTATAAATGAATTTATACTCACAAAGAAGAGTCCTCCTGACTCTAGATCTAGCACTCTATCCACACACACATAGACATAAACACATATATATGTATATATAAACATAAACATATATACAAACACATATATACATAAACACACACATGTATATAAACATACACATATATATGTATGTATGTATGTATGTATGTGACCTAATATCTTGAAAATGTTAGAAAAACCCTGCCACCAACATGTTCATTGTCGAGAACAATTTGTGTAGATGTGGCATTTTTCAGGGAGACATTATGGTTAGACCTAAAGTTATTTTCATCTCTCATAGTTGGAACTATATATATAGCTTCCAAATTAAAGAAGACAAACAAAAAGATATTAATATTAAGATATAAAAAGATTAAAAGATATTAAGGCATATGGATGACATCAAACTATATGCTTCCATTGTAAACAAATAATGAGGGGGTGGCTCGGTGGTGCAGTGAATAGAGCACTGGCCCTGGAATCAGGAGAACCTGAGTTCAAATTCGTCCTCAGAGGCTTAACACAAAAAACTAGCCATGTGACCTTGGGCAGGTATTTTAACCCCAATCACCCTACCTTCCCCCTCCAAAAAAACCAAAAACAAATAAGCATCTCCTTAAAGTTATGGAACATTTCTCTGGCTAGATTGAAATATTAGTTGGATATGACAGAATGTAAAATTCTTAATGCAGCCTACAGAAAGATAGAGACTGAAGGTTTCAAGGTTGAATCTAGAGATCACATTGGACCAATGATTGAAGGTGACATCTTTAAAGAGTTGGGTGTCCTCTAGGGATGATTCTTCAAGCATAAAAATATCAGGGAAAAACCTTGTTATGAACACGTTAAAAGTTTTACTGGCATTGTAGTATCAAAACTGAATGGGAAAATCCTGTTTAAAGCAATGGAAACCTAATAAATACTTTCTGAATTCTAAAACTGGCTCTAACATATCTGGAACATATACTAGTAAAGAAAAATATAATAATAACAAAACATAATGCTCCTCAATTCAAGGTAGCTATATAAAGATCAGCACTTCCACATCAGAAAAGAAGAGAAATTAAAGATATTCCTATTGCATTCTTATGCCTTTCTCCAAGACTAACACTGTATATACCCCTAGTCGCTATAATAATGGCACATGCAGAATAAGATCCATTCCCTAACTCTGAGTATACCATGGGCATACTACATCTCCCAGGCTCAACTCATACCACTCGCTCTCATCACAAAATACATTTACCACCAATCAAGCAATACATTTACCACCAATCAATAACCCAACAAATACTTTTGGAACAAACTAATATGACATGCTTGAACAATAGTCAAAGATAAGAAATATCAGGTATACACTACTGGATTTTTCTGATGTACCTGAAAGTGTATTTATCTCTGAATGGAGTCTATGAAATACTCAGTTACAAAGTGGAATCAAAAGACCCACAATAAGCAACATCAACATGACCTCAAGCTGAAGATACATCAACAAGGAAGTGTTCAGATCAAAAGACTGAGTCATGCAGATTTGTTTGCAAAAAGAAAGAAGTTTATGATAGCAATTCAAGACAAGGTTATTGCACTAGAAACTACAGGAAGGCAATCTTTAAGGAGCCTGGACTTAGTGATCAAAGTAGATTATTCAAGAGAATATTAGACAGTGGCAAGTATTACTGAAGGCTACAAAATTACAAAACTCAAAAAATACCTATCATGACATGACCTAATGGCAAGAGATTACCTGGTGATGAGAATTATTCATCAGAACTCACTATTTGTCATGAAATGACAGATTACAGATCCATTTTTCATAAATACAGCCCTTAAAAAGACCCTGGAGAGCTCAACCAATAAACTCTACTTGCAACTGGACCATTGTCATACACGCATAGCTTTAGGGTTGAAAAAGTCTACTTTGCCTCTGAAGCCTTTCCCCTTGTTTCCTCTCAAAGATATGTCTTTTAACATCTTTTTCTGAAGGTCCTACTGGGGCACCTTTCTTACACGTGTATATCTTGGCAAAGTGGTACTTCAGTGACTCTTAAAGAACTTTAAAACAAACTGTGAACAAGTTTGTAAATTAGTAAGTGAATTCACAGATTATTCCCTGCACCCAGAATGTATCTACATTCCTCCTTGATTCAATAACATAAAGTCAGATTTTCACTTATTGCTAATTACTGATTGATTTGTTAAGGTAAAATCAATTTTAATTTATTATTACATTAATCATTGACTTATAATCATAATTGTTGATAAATCAGTTGCCAGCTCCCAGTAACAATAACTGGCATTTCTATGATGATATAAAGTTTGAAAAGCAATTCATGGACATTAGTCAATGTTACACTCACAACACTCCTGTGAGGCAAGTATTAAAGGCATTACCATTTTACAGACAAGAAGACTGAGCCTAGAGAGGCTACATAAATGCCCAGTATAGCACAATTAGTAAATATTTCCTTGAAAATAGTTTCAGGGGTGGCTGGGTGGTGCAGTGAATAGAGCACAGGCCCTGGAATCGGGAGGGCCTGAGTTCAGATCTGACCTCAGACACTTAACACTTAGTAGCCATGTGACCTTGGGCAAGTCACTTAACCCCAATTGCCCTGCCTTCCTCCCAGCAAAAAGAAAAGAAAGAAAATAGTTTCATTCATTGCATTTGTATCCTCAGAGCCTAGCGCAGTGCCTCTAGTAGAGACTTCATAAATACTTATTGATTGATTGATAGTATTTAAACCCTGACTTTAGACCCGGCATTCCACGTGATGGAATCTCTCATGGTATCTCTAGCAATACGATGCTGTTTGGGAAAAGGTAAGTCACTTGATTTTGCAATGTTATAGGCTGATCTGTGTTGGTAAAGACAGAAACAAGGCCTGAGGTGGTTTCCCTTCAGCGCACCCAGAACCTTTTTTGTGGGTTTCCCCTGCAGGACAATACCTCGTCTTTCCATCCCGTTCTAGGCACCAGTGTTGGACGCCCTCTCTCTTCTCTTCCCTGTACCTTCCCTCTCCTCCTACCCCCACCTCCCATTACATTTCAGTCCAAATTAAAACAACATATTACTTCCCTGGGTACATTTTAAACCTTTTTTAGTGAAATGGCAACACAATAAAGGAATTTCAGCAAGTAGGTGGTAGAGATACTCGAAATTCCTTTAATTGGCAGATAAGCCTTTCATTCCACAATTAAAGATAAAAGGATCAAAGGGCAGTCAGTACCTCAAGGAAAAAACTGCACATTTGCTAAATGAGTTAGTGAAAATGAAAAGAAGGATATCAGGCCCTTTTCAGTTTTGATTGGAGGAGGAAGCCAAAAAATAAGAAGGCTTTAGGAACCAGGACGCTAACGATCATTGGAACCTAAAGGCCCACATTTATAGAGGATTTAAGGTTTTACGAAGAACTTTCCCCAAAACTCTGTGAAGTAGACTGCACACTTATCATTGATCTGCTATAAAGGGAGACAGAAGTTCTGAGGGATGGTTTGGTCCATAGCTGCCTACATAATGTAAGGGGGGCAGGGCTGAAGAGAGACAGTCCTAGGAGCATGCTCAAAAGGGCCCCACTCGACTGATGCCAACCCAGGTGGATGCTTCCGGAGCTTGCTTCCAGAAAAGTGGAATTAACGGCCCTGTCCTCTGTTTCAGAGCACATGTGAGTGTTATTGAAGAACTATCTCTCGGTCAGCTTACTGTGTGATGACAGAAAGCCTTTTAAATGACTGTTGAGCAATGTGGGAAAGGAGCTAACAGCAAAATAAAATCTTCCTTCCCTGTCAGTGATAGAGGATAAGATGGCTGCAAGCTACCTCTCTTCCCATTCAGAGGCTTGCCCTAATTGGAAAGGAAGGGAGAAAACCCAAAGGGAAAGAGATCAAAATTATAAGCAGTTCATGATGCAGAGGAGCGGACGATCATTCATTTGTTCATTTATTTTTACAAGAATTTATCATTTCTTCTTCCCTCCGTCACACTCCCCCACTGAACATTTTTTTTAAATGCACAACAAAATCCTCACAACAAACAAGGGGATTTGTTCTGTGAAGTTTGGATTCCATCAAAGGGCCACACTTGAGGACCTAGAGGACCACATGTGGCCTCAAGGCCGAGAGTTCCCCACACCTACCTAATATCATTATAGAAAGGAATCTGGTTACCTGGACAGGGACCTATGCGAGGCAGAATAATGTAGTAGATACAAAGCTGTCTCTGAAGCCTAAAAGACCTGGGTTCAGCTCCCACCCCTGACATAGACTGCTCATACAACCCTGGGCAGAATTGTTGTTCATCCTTCATTCTGGGAAAGGACCAATGACATCACAAGGGTGATGTGGATACTTAATCCCTCAGTGCTCTAGGCAACTTTCTAAACCTAAAGGTTGCAGAGTAGGTGCAGGCCTGCACTGGTACAGGGAATTTCCTCATTCAGGAGTCACCCTATCCCAATGAAAGCACACACCCAATTTTTATCCCTTATCCCTTATCCCTCAATTCTTGCAAAGCTCAGTTGTTTCTACCATGCTAATGTCAGCACCTTCTAAATTTTTTAGTGTCAGGGGGGGTAAAGTCCCAGTTGTCATGCCTCCTTACTCCTCTGCATCAGAAAATACCCACCTAATGTCCTGCCGGTGAAACCTAGAACTTTCCAAGACACTCAAATAATACACTTTCTAGTCAAGTTTTCCATCTCAACCTGGGTAGGAAGGCAAGGACTACCACCTGCTGAAAAGCATTGGCTCATATTTGTCTTTTTATGGATAACTAGAGTTCATTACCAATTCCTCAAGTTTATTTATTTGGAAGACCATCCCCATTCTACACTGATCACAACACCTATGTGTCGGTGTATCCACAGACAACTTGACAACAAAGGTCTCTCTCCAGTGCAAGCTGCAGTAGAAATAGTAGGAAGGTTTGCCAAGTATTTTCAGGTCAATGGTTATTGATTTTTTTCCCGGTATATTAACTTAGCTTTTACCCAGTCAACAATAGAGAGGTTATCAAAAAATCTTCTTGCATTTCAGCAACAATGTTTACTTGTTGGGTTATTTAAAACCATTTCTAAAAGGAGATCATTAAGTGGTAAAGATGCTTGTTTTCCTTTCCTTTGATATCAGTTCATTTGTTGAGGCGCCACCTGCCATCGGTCAGCGAACAAGCCTATATTAGCACTCAGTGGGTGCTAGTGGGCATCATGTTGTAATGGAAAGAAGGTTGTACTTGGAATCGACACCTACAGTTGGGATCTCAGCCTCAATACTCATTAAAAGAACGACCATGAGCAAATCTCTTAACCTTTCAGAGTCTCTGTTCCCTCATAAGGGGAGACAGAGATAAAATTTGCAATACCTGCTTCAAGGTCGATGTTAGATATCATCCTTTACCTCATCATCTGAATGCTCTCATCTTTCTTTCCTTCTTTTTGCTTTTTGGAGGGCAACTGGGGTTAAGTGACTTGCCCAAGGTTACACGGCTAGTTTTTGGGTTAAGTGCCTGAGGCTGGATTTGAACTCCGGTCCTCCTGACTCCAGGGCCTGTGCTCTATTCATTGAGCCACCTAGCCACCCCACCTCTCATCTTTCTCAGTGGAGTTCAGATAGAAATATTCCCAGGACAAGTCCTGTAGTCCCATTCTTTTATATCTAGTGTTCTATGGACTGCTATGTATAGGTAGAATACACCATTTATCTTTGTATTTGAATAAAAGCATTAGGATCCTGAAAAGTATCCTCAGTCCAATCCCTGCAGCATACAGGACAACATAGAGATGTGCTACATAGCATTATTATATATTTTTATGCAAATATAGACAGAAACATATTGTCATTGATATTATTATCAACTTTATGGGGCAGCGAGGTAGTGCAGTAGTAGATGGAGTGCCAGGCCTGGAAGATGCACGTTCCTGAGTTCAAATTCAGCCCCAGACACTTCGGCTAGCTACTCACCACACACTACTAGCTGTGTGAGCCTGGACAAATCATTTAACTCTGACTTAGTTTCCTCATCTGTAAAATGAACTGAAGAAGGAATGTAAAAAAACCAATCCAGTCTCTTCTCCAAGAAAATCCAAAATGGGGTCACAAAGAGTTAGACATGACTGAAAATGAGTGAGTGAAATCACCTGTGTGACCTTAGTATCACGTCATCTCTCCAAATCTCAGTTTCCTCATCTTTAAAATGGTATGTCTATGCTACGTTACTCCATCACGTCATTAGGAGCAAGGCACTTTGTGAATCTCAAAAGGGCTATAATGTGAGGCGAGATAAGGCACCAGCATCAAATTGTATAAGCCTAGCTTATGGAAAACACTTCATGATTGACAACTCAGGAGATTTAAAATTAATGGAAAAGATGGAACTTTGGATTGAGGTGAGGGATAGAAACGAGTCTGTCTGCAATTCCAGTGTAAATAAATAAGCTCCTAATGAGAACATCTGGGCAGGAGTTCAAACACATCAGTTTCCGAAGCCATCCTTAGATCTCCTTTTGGCCATAGAGACAACTTTTATGCTGGATGGAAATGTGCAAAGAAAACCAATTTTTTAAAACAGTATCAATAGCAAAGTGGTGATATGGGCAGTTTTTTAGATCCATCTTCTTCCTGCTTCCTGGGATCTATCAATAGCCTATTTCATGAAATAGGCCCTTTTAAATGACATTGACCATTTTTACTGTCTATCCTAAAGGTATTAGGCATCCCAGACACAGTCTTATCTCTACGACAATCCTGTGGTCAGACATTTTGTAGCCTCATCTTGGCTGGTACTTATCTCAAGCTGCCAAACTTATTTATTGTCATTGAGTAAGTATGGCACATAGGTGAGATCCATTATGCTAGGTACCAATCTCTGGTTTTCTATGTGGTGGTCCAGATCACACCTGGGAGGCTCTAGGAGAAGACAAAATAAGTAGTCATATAAGATACAACCCACACATAGAGGTTCAGTGAGGGACACTTTTTAATGAATCTTTTATAAATGCAGAAATTTTTAATGCTAAAATTTTTTTTCTATTACATAGAGATTATATGTGAGTATGTAGTCAAGGTCACATGTATTCCAAGGAAAGCTCAAAGCTTCAGGTAAATAACAATTTCCTTTCTTGGATAGTTAACCCATGATATCATGTAGCTACATTATTCCAGCAAATGTGGGTTCAGAAACTTCAACGGTGTAGTTCTCTTTTTTCATAGCTTCCATCTTGGTAAAGGAAAAGAGCACTAGCTATAGAACCAAAAGCCATAGGTTCAAATTCTGCTCTAACATTTCTGACCTGTGTGACTTTGAGCCAAGGTGCTTCAAGAACCTCAGTTGCCTCATCTGTAAGATGAGAGGTTGGTCCTAGATGGTCCCAGAGTGGTACCTTCCTGCTCTAGATCTATAATCCCATGACCTTTTAGGCTGAAAAGTTATACTGTCAGTTTTCTAAGGCTAGAATAAGGGACACGGGATCTAGACATTGTCCTTTTAAGCCAAGAGAAGCAGAAATATATAGTTCCTTTGTACCCCTGATCTGAACCCAAGCTGCTCTTAAGTCTCCTCTCCTCTAATCCAGGGATACGGAACCTGCAACCTCAAAGCCATCCTTTAGATCCTCAAGTGTGGCCCTTTAACTGAATCCAAACTTCACAGAACAAATCCCCTTAATAAAAGGATTTGTTCTGTAAAACGGGTTCAGTCAAAGGGCCACACTCGAGGGGAGGGGTACACGTGACCTCAAGGCCACAGGTTCCCCACTCCTGCTCTAGTCTGTCCAGTGAACAAAGGGAAAAGTCAGATTCACCACCAAAGACTCCATTTAATAGGCAAGCACAAAGTCATCGCTCCTTCAACAACAGTTCAAGCAAAGCAATTGTTGTAACCCATCCTAATGAAGAAAATAAGCATGTCTATATCTTTTAATTATCAATTAATTATAGTCATTCTTAAGTGCTTACTACGCGCCAGGCACAGCACTGAGTGGGAAATACAGGATAGGATAGCTCCCCCTAGAAGCTCATATTCCCTTTTTTTTTTTTAAAGCTTACATTCTAATGGAAGAATAGCATGTGCAAAAATCATCATATGAGGTAAATGTAGAATATTTATCCTTTTATAATTGAGAAAATTGAGGACCAGGAAGGTTACATGAGGGGGAGATTTAGAAGGTATAAGATTAAAAGTCCCAACTAAAGACTTGCCACCCAATAAGTTCCTCAAGATGACCAGGGAGCTCCTTGCAACAGGCCCCTATGTCTATTACTGAGGCATCAAACTTAAAAAGTCCCAAGCTCTACTGAAACCAAATTAAAATGTCATTGGGAAATATATAAATAGCCAAATAAAAACACATGTAACATAATGTCAATTTGTGGTTTTCTAAGTCAATATACAGCCCAGATACCTTTGTTGCTTTGTTGTTGTCTGTTTACAGTCTATGAGCTAAAAATGGTTTTTTTCACATTTTTAAATAAAATGTTATTGTATTGTAAAAATGTAAAAAATGAAATCTTGTTCCCAAGCTACACAAGGGCAAGGGGAGGCCTGCTTCTGGCCTGTGCCAGCCTCTGATCTATTCCAACCTCTTATCCAATTATTTTCCCCATTATGCTTAGTAGGTAACATGTAGAATGGGGCATATGAAGATCCACCTTGCTAGGGCACACTGCACACTCAAAGACCTGGGTCCCTACTGATCAGTCTTCTGTTATACAAAAATTCATTATGGAGGTGGCTAGGTGGTACAGGGAATAGACCACTGGCCCTGGAGTCAGGAAAACCTGAGTTCAAATCCAGCCTCAGACACTTAAAACTTACTAGCTGTGTGACCTTGGGCAAGTCACTTAACCAAAACTGCCCTGCCTACCCCCAATCCCCCGCAAAAAAACAAACAAAAAAATCATTATGATGCCTGGACTTTCCCCTTGTCTATAGGAGATAAATAACTAAAGCTATTCAAAGATACATTATGCGTAAGTCATACTGGGTTCACTAACTTCTCTGTAAATTATTGCCTTAGACAGTGTCCTGGAGCACTGAGAGGTTAAGGGACTTGCCCAGGACAACACAGTCAATATGTTAGACCCCCTTCTGGCTCCAAGGCCAAGCCTCTCTCCACAAGGCCATACTAGCTCTCTGCTTTCCTTATGGGACTATGAAATGAGCTGATAGGTAGGAAAGTAGATGGATACTTAGATGCGTACAGAGATGGTTGGATGAGCATAGATACATAGATACATACATATGTACATACATACATATCCATATAGATACATAGTTACCTAGGGCTATAGATAGATGCATGAATACATACATACATAGATATATAGATTGATACATCGGTGTCTACATGTGTGCATACATGTGTACATACATACATACTTATATATACATAGATAGATATATAGATCAATACATAGATACATAGGTAGGTAGATAAATGATAGATAACTTACATACACATGGATACATGCACATATACATGTGAATATATGTATACATACATGTATAAGTGTGTATATACATATACAGAGAGAGGGATGTGTGTATATACACACACATCAACAGAATGCACTAAAAGTTTTAGTGCATATTTAATCTATTAAAGCTTAAAGCTGTACTAAGACTGTTAGGACATCAGCAAGAGAAACAGACACACATGTGTGAACATTTAGGTATATACAATGCACAAAAATATATATGAATATATTCATATTGTGTGTATATATGTAAACATATGAACATGCACATGCATATATACATACATGCATATACAGGATATCACAAAAGTCTTAGTGAAGGTTTAAACTTACTGGTTTAAATCTGTGCCAGTACTTTTAGAACAGCCTGTATGTATGTATGTACATATATATTCATACAGATATATGCATATATATGTATACACATACAATTCTGTGTGTATGTGTACATATAAGAAGTGTAAAGATGAGGAGCAGAATGGTGCAATGGATAAAGAACTGACCCCAAAGCCAGGAAGACCTGGGTTCAAGTCCTGCTTCTGACACACTAGTTCTGTGATATTGAAGAAGTCAGTTAACGTCTCAGAACTCTAGGCAAGACTTAGAAGCAGTTAGGTGGCTCAGTGGAGAGTGCTGGGCTTGGAGTCAAGAAACCTGAATTCAATCTGGCCTCAAACACTTACTGGCCACGTGACCCTGGGCAAGTCACTTAACTTGTGCTTGCCTCAGTTTCCTCACCTGTAAACTGGAGACAATAATAGTACCTAGTTCCCAGGATTGTTGTAAGGAAAAAATGGGATAACATTCATGAAGTACTTTGCAAACGGAGCACTGCATATTTTTTGTTATTATTAAATTGCAATGAAGGTGTGGGGAGTTCCTAATACCAATGAAATTATGTATAGAGTTCCTATCTTATATGTTATATGTATAAATAGATTAAATAATTTTATTTATGTAGGCAAAAGTGTATTTGTGAATATATAATCTATTATTTCAAAATTGCTGAAATGCTTTCTTTAGTATTCTCTCTGGGAAGTGACACGCCTCTCTTTAACCCTCCCAGTGGCGCTGTGAAATGAGTGCTTAAAAGGCCAGAAAAAGATGCCATGATGATCCCTCAGGCTGTGTGGGGAGCTGGAGTTCAAAGGTCATCACTGCTGCTTAACACCCCTACCATTTCTCATGTGACTGAGACTGAGAGAAATGGTATTATAGCACAGGCTCCACCATTATTAGCAGCCGTGGCAGCGCACAGCCTGCCTCTTGATGGTGGTCGTTTGGTTCTGATGAGATTGCCCTGACTCCAGTCCCCTCCTTCATCTTTGAAACCATTAGTTTGATAGAAGTTCCTGACCAAAGTTGATTACACTGTTCCATTTACTTCTTCACTGTATATTTCATCAAAAGGATATCTGTGGAGTCTGATGCCTGAGCCAGAAAGCAGGTAGGAAATGGAGGAACAGTAGGGCAGTGCAAGGGGCATAAAATTGGATGGAAAGCAGAGGGAGTAGAGTGATAGAGGTAACATTTCTCAAATGCTAGAATTGAAAATGGTTATCTGTTAGGTTTTTTTTTTATATCAGAAACCAAAGTATAAAAGCTGAAAACTGATTTAGAATCAATCTTTTTTTTTTGAGAGAGAGAGAGAACAAGTAGTTTGCTTTAATCTGCATTCAGACTCTGCAGTTCTTTCTCTGGATGTGGATAGCCCCTTCCATCATGAGTCTTTTGGAGTTGCCTAATAGCATTGCATTGCTGAGAGAAGCCCAGTCTATTAAAATTAGTCATCACAGATATGATGAGTTGTAATGTTAATGAAATCAGAAGATCTTCCATGCCCCTTTCTATTGGCACCTACTAAAGGCACTTAGCACCTCAAAAACTTAGCTCCTTACTTCCAGTTAACTCCTTGGGAGTAATTCATATCTGAGCAGGGAGGGGCTCATCGCAGCAGGCTGGGAGCCGAAGCCAGCCCAGCCCAAAACTGAGGCCTGGCCCCAGGGTGGTTAGGAGAAGCCACAGCTGGAGTTGAGAGGAGAGTGGATTGGAAGCACCTGGGGCAATCTCCTCATTTATCAAGCCAGAAGAAATAAAGCTAAAAGACAGACACCACCGGGAGCTTGCACCTTT